>CAVNYN010234025.1:0-11116 GCA_963692815.1 Nyctanthes arbor-tristis
TAGCAAGCAGATAACGATTTTACTATTTACTAAAGAATAAAGATAAGTATGCAAGTGAAGTGAGACCGAAAGAATCATGTGCACCTTTCATTAACTAACTTGATGAGAATGCTACAACATATATGTAATGCTTTTTTCTGCAATTAATCATGATAGCTTAGAAGAATGATAGATCGCCCACAAACCAACAAGCAAAAGTATTCTTTTATCTGTCAAATAGTCAATGTTCAAATATTCCATGCAAATATCGGCATGTATATGCCAGATTAGCTAGGAGTTTTTAGCCATTAGATCACTACACCATCTCATATCGTATCAACAATTAGAAAGTATTATGTCATATGAGCATATTCTCCAGAATAAATTAGAGATTATACCTACTATATCATCTATCAATTACAGTAACAGCACGAGAGTAGAGTCTGATACTTGAAAAATTTTTAATTATACACACCCATATAACTACGTTTGTACTGTAATTTTAGACATATTTAAATAATTATTGAAATTATTTGGTAGAATCTCTAAATATTATGTACCTACTTAATTCCTTTAACGCATCATGAATTACTTGATTGACACCTACAGGGTCTGCCCATCTTGACCAATAGTTCGCGTTAGGTCGATCCTGTAACAAATCATATATATATATATCACAAGTTGTATTTTACCCGCGCAAACATGTTATTAAAATACTGTTAGACAAATTTAGGTTTGAGAAAAGCCTGAAAATTTCTCAAAAAATTATCAGCGGGGGTAGTGGTGAGGTTGCTACCCCATTCCACAGTTACCCTGTTTTCAAAAAATGCTTTTGTAACTCTTTGAAAAAAAAATAGTATTTCAATTAGAGATCATTAAGTTCCGACTACCTCTTTTACTCTCTCATGACTATGAATATCATGAGATTTTGATTCATGCAGATATAACATTCAAAATATGTAGTAATTTAATTCTATACGCTTTCTTTATTTTGTACTCAACGAGATCAAGAAACAAGATAAAACAATTGTTAATCGTCACGTTAAGTTGAACAAACTAACTAGTATTAACTATTTTCTCCCAACAAACACTATGTCCTTTTAAATTATTATTATTTTATGCCATCGCATTGAATAAATATTATTTCTCCTATATTCAATTAATTTTTCTTGATGATGTACCATTTACTTCCATTTGTCGATCTGTAAACTTTTGTTTAAACGAAATAAACATGTTTTTTTATGTCGTCCGCCACACTGAATAAATATTATTCTCCTATTCTTTTTCATTTAATTTTACTTTCCAAGGAGACAAGGACTGCAACACCTTAGTAATGACACTTGGATGCTGAAATCCTCTCCTTATTAATTTATCGAATTTTACTGTACAAGATGGCCATTAGTACTAATAGATTCGCCCCAGTTCACAAATTATTTTTATTAGATAAACAACTCCAGTAATAGCTACAAGGTAGTGTCCTAAGAAAAAAAGTTAGTACTCCTCCCATCTCCTGATCAATAAAGAATTTATATGTGTCTTTAAGTGTCAAAATTTAACTATAAATTTGGTTCTATTGATATACATGTTGGTTCTTGATTTTACCAATAAGGTGGAGTGTGGTACTTTAAGAATATCAAATTTTTGTTCGTCTGCAACAGCTGGTACCTGTACCGGTAAGGTTGAATATTTTAGTAATATTTTCAATTAAGATTTAAAAAAAAATTAAGTGTTAGTTTTTTTTTTTTTTTTGGGGAGTGGAAAATTATGTATGGTTAAAGAATATAAATAAAAGTAAAACAATTAAAAGAATTAAAAATTCGTAATTAATAATCTTATTAATATACATATATTAAAATAGCATAGTGGTCATATGTAAATTTTTCCGCCAAAACCAATATCCTACTTACATATACTTTTTTTTATTTATTTTATTTTAATGATAATAATATATACATTTCCAACTAATTAAGTTTTAAATTAATCTCTAATATCTTATATATATTTATGTTTTTAATTTATACACATATAGAATATACGTAATTATAATATATTATAATATATATAATAAAGTTATATCTCAGGTTTAGATTTTCGAGTCGAGATATTTTTGAAAACATTAATAAATAAAATAACAAATAAATAAATAAATAAATATAAATATATATATCTATTATCCCGCTTATATATAGTTTTATTTTATATACTTTCAATCTTATATACATTATCATATTAATGTATACTAGTTGTATGCCCATGCGTTGCACGGAAAAGAATAATTAGTCAAAAAATACTTAAAAATTTAAAGAACCAAATAATCACAATTTCATTTTATATTACTCACTCATACACATACGTTGCTAATAATTATTACAATTTTATTACGTATAATTCTTTTACTTGGCACTGAACAAATTAAATTGTCATTCATAGAACAACACTTTTAAATAATAAAAATGAAAATTAATGAGAATTTTTTTAATATAAATTTAATTTACGTTGAACATGATAACTAAAATACCATGAAAAAGAGAGTATACAAAATTTATGAACCTCCAAAATTACTAAAAAAAGTTGAACCCCAACCCCAAGGGCCCCACTGCCCGCCTCTAAAGCCTAGAGGATGTACCTTAGTAGAATACGATCCAAAAGCTATTAAACTGATGTCTACAATGAGCATATTCAATACCATGTCACTGTCAGGAATCGAACTCTCACCCTGCAAGTGACTCCCAGCTCAATTGAGACTGCCTCACTCTCGTCTTATCAACTATTGAGTTATGCGCCGGGGGGGCACGTAACTCGAAAATTATTATATACCCACACGACGCTCTTCCGATCTTGCAAGAACTCTAAGAAATATTTAGAGTGTGAATGGTATTCATTTATCAAAATAAATTCTTTACCTCATTCATTCTCTATCATATACTTTTGGATAAATTATTTTTCACATTTCTTCATATAGTGTTATACATTCTCCAAAGAAATAATTATTCACCAGATCGATTCTTAAAAAAATCTAAAAGTACACAACCTCATATTACAAAAGATCCAAGAGAACTAATATTAATTTTTAACTACTTTCTACTCTAAAAAGAATTAAAAGAATTTTTTATTTTTGTTTTAAATCACCATCGTCAAATATCATTACAATTGTATCCCCGAAACTTTAATTTTTACATATATATGGGTTCCTACTTATAAATTAATATGAGAATGTATATACGATTGAAAACATATATAAGCGGGAGAGTAATATATATATTTAATATTTTATTTAGTTATTTTAGAAGAAAATCTCTTGAGTCGACAATTCAATATAACTTTTATTATATATATTACAATTATGTATATTATATATGTGCATAAAATAAAAATATATATAAGATATTAGAGATTTATTTGAAATTTAATTAGTTGAAAATGAGTATACATATTATTATTAAAATAAAATAAATAAAAAAGAGACATATAAAAGTAGGATAGTGGTTTTGGCGAGAAATATGACCACTATCTATTATCTATTATCTATTATTATTATTATCTAAATCAAAAGTAGTCTTTGACCTTTTTTTCCGGCCTAAACATGAATCAATTAGAATTTTTTGCTCATGTTATATTTAATATTTGTTTTCTTTTTTTTTTAAACTGGTTTTGTTATCATATATAATAATATATAATACAAGAGTTTTCAATTAGATTTGGATTCTCAACTGTAATTTTCCCACCGATAATTTTGCTGATATTATCATGATGTTGCATAATTTTTCAAAATTCATTTCATAATCCTCCCCTTCTAAAATCACAAAATTTGATCTTTATATAAATTTTAAATTTTCATTTCTTAGAATCCTTAAATCTATGGAAATCAAACATAAAAAAATATCACTTTTCTATTATTATAATATATATTATTGTTTATTATTATTTAGCATCATAGATTGCATGAAAATTATAGAGTTGAATTAAATTTTCTTGAAATCGTGACAATTTATGTAACACATTTATATATTGTACGAGCGTAGTGATTATATATCTGTATATCGTAACGCAGTTGTTATAGGGCACGAGGTATTACGTTTTAAGTATTATTCTTTATTGTTGTTCCAATTGGATAAACTTTTTAAAATTATTGTCTACAAAAATTTTATATTGCTATTTGCCATGCATAAAACTCTAGATCTGTAAATAAAAAAATAATTTTTCTAGTAGAGAAATTATAACTCAGCCACTATTGATCTCGATGATCGGGTTTCTTAATGAAAGTCTTCTGAATATAGAACAATTTGAAATTAGTGTAATTTTATCAATATACAAGTTTTGTCAATGCAAAGTCAACTCACTAACTTAGATAATACAAAAAAAAAAAAAAGAAACTCCTTTGTTAAAAAGAAATTTTAAAAAAAATTTGAAAAACTTATAAGCCTCATTTTCGAATTTTAAAAAATTAAACTTTTCTTATTTGGATATTCATCACGATTTTTTAATAATTTATATTAGTTTATTAGTTTTTTATATTCCTCTTTTTAATTTTAGTTTGCTCATTTCTTTCTTTTTTGTCAGTATTTATAAATAATTATGAGTTTTTATAATTTTTTATTATCGGCTATTGATGTAAATATGACGGCTAGTAACTATTCATTTTCTTATGGATTAGTATTTTTTTAAGAATTATTCTTCCTGCTACTATATTATTTGAAAACGAAGGCATTATAAACTAATTGTCTGGTATTATCTCTATTTATTTATTTCTTTATTTATTTATTATTTATCTTTATTTGATTTTCAAAATTTTCATTTTAGAGTTCTTGATGATATGAAAATCAAAATTTATTTCAAAATAGCTTATATTATAAATAGAAACTTAGATCATAATAATTTAGAGCAAATCAACTTATTTATTTTCTTTTTTTGTGCAATGAAAATCTATTTATCTGCATCACACCAACAGCTAAAGACACAAATAATTTAATTTTGTCATAATAATATATGACTAAATTTTATTTTCTTCAAATCTATGATCTAATTTAAAAATTTTTGTGACTATTTTTTTAGTATTTGTTTCTATATCATTATGTTGCAACGATTATGTTATAGAGGATGTAAAAAAAATTATTTTCTTAGTCTTTTTTCTCTATAGATATGAAACTTTCAAAATATTGACTGAATTCATATTGTTATTTCATTTGATTTAATTATTATATTGTGACTATTTATTGTTTTTTGCAATTTATGTAATGAATTTTTTTTACATGAAATATTGGGAATTTATCTCGCCGTGCTACGTATCGGTTGAATGTTAAATTATCGATATTTTAATTTGACGAAGATAATAATGAATTTTAGAGAAAATTTTATGAACAAAGAGATATGAAATCCATAAGAAGAAAATGAACTGCACAAAATAATTGCTCCTTTCATTATGATTATCTGATCTTATCAAAAGGAACTTTTTAGGGTGTCGCACATATATGGTCTCCATTTATATTAAAAGTATAAGATCCCTTGCATTTCTTTAAAAAATATATCTTTATTTAATATTTTAATTATAACTATCAATTTTGAATTTTGCTCATAAAAAGGGTACGTCAGAAGGGTACTTTTTCTTGAGTATGAAAACTTTTATCTGAGCAGGTATCCAGTGAATATAGGTATGTATATGTCCGATACGTATTATTAGACTGTTAACTAATAATATGAAATAAGTTAGATGGTTTAAAAGTGAAATATAGTAAATCATTAATCGAGTATATAAGATAGTAACTACTAATGTAGTATCAAAATTTTTTATTTATGTTTTTGTTATGCAAATCCGATAACACGTCTTTGTCTAATATTTTATAGAGCGGGTCAAGATAGATTGGGTCATGGAGGGATGGAATGTCATCGTGACCCACGAAATGACTCATGAATTTTTCTTCCTTTCAATTAATGTTATGTATAACGCATTATTAATTGGTAAACGTTGAATAAATCAAAACCTTTATTTAAAATTTTAAAGTTTCTAACATTAACTAATATAATAACATGATTTTTTCAATTCGATAAAAAATCTTTTCAAAAAAATAATAAGATCGGAAGAGCAATAAAAATAAATTGCCACAAATTTATAGGTCGATAAGTCAAATTGCTGTATCTAATCATTTCTACACATTTTTAGAATTAAATTTATTAAA
Organism: Nyctanthes arbor-tristis; assembly: GCA_963692815.1. Classification (NCBI taxonomy): domain Eukaryota; kingdom Viridiplantae; phylum Streptophyta; class Magnoliopsida; order Lamiales; family Oleaceae; genus Nyctanthes; species Nyctanthes arbor-tristis. Next base: position 6,153 of record CAVNYN010234025.1, read on the forward strand.
AATAGAAAGAAAATGCTTGGTGGGTCACAGGTCTATGGGGAGGGTCCCACTTTACCCACACTCGCCCTAGACTCACTATGGGATAGACAATATTGCCTTATACCCACCTTTTACTCTGATTAGCCGTGGCGGGTCAATCATATTAGGAACAGATTCCTACAAGCTTATGTGTTGATGTTTCAAATTATCATTTCTAATTACTTGACTGCTAATTATTATAACTTTATATGGGTTGGACATGTGAATTTACACGACGTGTTTGAATGAGACCAGAATTATAAACTCAAGTATTTTACTATAAATATCACATCGTGAATTGTAATTCTCATATCAATTTGTAATTTTATACGATACAACTAGTATATTATACTTTATTTATAACATTATGTCTACACTCATACGTCAAATTTGATATAAACGTATATTATAACTCTGGCAGTGAAATGCACAGGTGAAAAAATCTAGTTTTATTATTAGGCCATTGTTTATATTATCTATTCTATATATATCTAAATTAAAAGAAGTCTAACCCTGTTTTTCCCGCCTAAATTGCTGATGTTATTGCTGAGGTCATTTTTCTTTTTTCTTTTTTTTTTCTTTTCTTTTTTTCCCCTTGCCAACTCGCTTTTACCTTCTCTTCCTCAATTATCTTCAATCTCCATCTAAGCGTTTATTCAATTTATTTTTATACCAAACTCTCTCAATTTAACAAACTGTGTTTTCTTTAGTCTCCAAAATCAAGTTGTTGAGGTACAAAATTCGAGCAAATAACATCTTGAAGGTCCAATTTTCCTTGAGCATCAAGTAATTAACTATGATCTTCTCTTACCTTTCACCTTTGAATCGTTGATTTACATCTTCTAAATATGTACAAATTCATATAAACTCAAATAACTAAATATCGTCAATAAATTATTTATTCAAGTTACAACATCGAATTCTGTTTCTATTCTTTCTTTGTCTGTCTTTTTTTTCCTCTCCTTATCTATTTTAGGTAAGATCATTGGCTACCTAACAAGAAAATAGAAAAATTGAATGTAAATGACATTGATAAAATAAAATGTAGCTGGGATAATTTCAAATTACATCTATTGGTGTTGTCCGCTTTCACTTCACTTTTAAATTATTTATTAGGAGAATAGTGAAGTTCAACATTTAAAATCTACGACGTGTGTGTACATATATATTGTATATGTGTGTGTCTGTGTTATATTGAGAGTTGTGGACGACGAAGCTTTTATTAAGTGTAACATTGTGATTAATATTCATGGAGTGCGTAGGCCCATTCACCTATGTTGAAGTTGTAATATTTCCATCTATAAAATATTTCATTTGTACATGTATCTATGCTGGATATATATAAGCCACGAATAATTTGGGTTGGAAATTGAATTCTTCATTCAAACTTTTATTGAATAAATTTTCATAGGGTCCATAAATAGAACATGTTAACATGTTCCCTTAAATATTTATATTCACAAGCTGATCTTCTTCTGTGCAATATTTAGCTAATAATATTTTGTGGAAATTAATGGTAATATTAATAATAATTGATTAACACTATAAAAAATTAATATCATAAATATATATTACTTTTGGCTGACAATTTATGTCATAAGAATCATCATTATTACTTATTTGTTCAAAAAAGTTTAATTTAGACTTGATAATGAAAGCTTAAAATAAAATTATACCACTTGTGACCGTACTTAATGGTATCCTCAAACATGAGGTCGAGCCAGCATTGAAGAAATTTTCTATTGAATTAATATGTGCAGTATTTTCCAAACTAGCTCAATACGTGTTCACAGATTAAAATAAAATTTTCAATGCCCATTAAAAATTATCGTTGATTTAGTCAACTTCTTCATTGAAATAATAGGCTTTACAAAATGCCAAAAAAAAAAAAACGACAACAACGATGCAGATGGTCACCTTAAAGATCACCACCGAAAAAAATATCGAATTATCAACGCTTAAAAATTATATTTTTAATATATATTATAGATAAAGTGAGATAACATTTTCAGTTGCCTAAAGCCATGAGTTAAAATTTGAGCAGAAAGTTTTTCAAGTTTCGCGATTAGGACCAAATATATAGATATTTGTAATTACCATGAGAAGAGAGGCATGAAAAATATGGTCTCTGTAAAAAAGATAGTATGTGATTGCAAATCTTTTGTGATAATTGGAGATTGAAAATGCGGTAAATATAGATAAAATTGGGAAAATGAGCAAAAGCTGAGGTCACATTTGTCTTATATAAAAAATTGAAAATTAAAAAAATGACAAAAGCCGCATAAGGCAAAACCCAATTATAAAGACGAGTAGAAATGAAGAAAAAATCCACTAAATGACATCAGGAATCCTTTGAAAATTAAAGTTACGACTCATAAAAGGAAAACGTCAACAAAAGGAAAAGATTTTAGAAGCTGTTAAAAAATAATAAAATAAAAATAACTAAAACAAAATAAAGTTAAAAAAAAAAAAGAAAAGTTTGGAGGGGAAAATTTCTTTTGATTTAGAGTAATATAGATGAGAATTGGAGGGTATTATCATCTTTTTAAATAAAAAAGTTAGATCACGTAAAAAATGTGAGATTTGATATTGAAATTGTCAAGTTTAAAAAGTTATATTAAATTAAACAATAGCATGAAATTTCAAGGTTAAATTGCCCAAAATTTTTTTTATATTATAAAGGGATTGTAGGGGTGGGGAATTAAACCGTTGACCAAGGGTTTAAGAACCTAATTGAGATGCCATCAAAACACAGAGGTCTTGGCTTAAATTGCCCAAATTAGCCATTTTAAAATAGAAAAGAATAAAGTAATAAAAAAAAACAAAATATGACAACAACGATGACGTCAGCTATTTGGGTGGGAAAACTTGTGTTAGACTACTTTTGATTTAGATATATATAGATATATAGATACAGAAGATATAGAAGATAAGATTAAGATATAGAAGATAAGATTATATATATGTATATAAGTTTGGATATTGCAAATTAATCTTCAATCTTATATTTTTTTAATACACATACATATATATATACACACACACACATTCCTAGATCAAGCTCTAAATTAGTCTCCAATCTTCTGCTATTTGTTATCTATTAGTATTTGTTATATCTATTCTATTAGTTTTTAAGTCATCTTCAGAGATTTTATATTTCTTTAAAATTCTAATAGTTGACAAACAAATTTCAAGTCTTGGATTATTGGGACTTTCTTATCATTTTGATTAAGTATATACCGTGATATTGATGACATAATAATAATAATAAAGAAGTAAATTAAATTAAGTTACTCTCAAAACTTTTCCTTTAATTCAATTCAATATGACAAACAACATGTCATAAAAACCTATGGCTATATGCTTACTACAAACCAATATATTGGTAAAAATTTAGATTGAGGGAATACAATATTAATATGATTTGATAATGATGATTTAGATTAAAAATAAAAGATCCTTGTAATTTTTTTTTAAAGTGGAAAGTGGTTAAAAATTAATGTTAAGGGTAAATCATATAGAATTTATCTTTTTTTATAATATTGCTTCCTTTAGGTCTTTTGTAATAAGAGGCCGTGTACTTTAGAATTTTTAGCATGAGTTTAGTGAATAGTTATTTTCTTAGAGAATTTATGACACTATATGAGGATATGCGAAAAATAATTTTTCCAAAAATATGTGGTAAAGAATGAATAGAGTAAAGAATTCATTCTGATATATGAATATCATTCACACTCTAAATGTGTTTCTAGAGTTCTTGTATTGATGCTTATTGAGTAAAGATATGAGTGTATGATAATTTTAGACTTTCATAAATTTTGTATATTCTCTTTTCCGTAGTTTATTTGTTTCTATATTCAACGTGAAATTAAATTTATATTAAAAAAATTTCTCATTAATCCTTATTTTTATTAGTTAAGAGTATTGTTCTATGATTAAAAATTTAATTAGCTTTGTGCCGAGTGAAAGAATTGTACGCAATAAAATTATAATTATTAGCAACATGTGTATATGAGTGAATAATACGTAATAAAATTGTGATTATTTAGTTCTTCATATTGTCACGCATTTTTTTCTTTGCTAATTATTATAATCTGTACAATGCATGAGTGTACAATTAGTAAATAACAACATGATTAAAATAATATAAAAGAATTAAAAATAATGAATAAACCCCATGCCCTTTTTTAATGAAATCATCATTACAATAATATACATATATATATATATATATATATATATAAAATATGAGTAATGTGTCTAGTATATATTTTCCCTCAAATTATCTAGCATCGTAAAAAAATTGATGATTTCATGGCTTACATCATCTATAGCCTTTTTTTAATATAATTTTTTAAGGTTTTTTATATTGGTTTTCCATCCTTTTTCATTTTTTGCTTAAATAAACGCATTGATGATGTTAAATCATTCTCTCTTCCTTTTTAATCCTGTTGATTGTTCAATTGATGAAATTGGGATTAATTACATGAATTGAGACAAAACTTTGTTGTTTTAGATCCGTAAAATTCTTCCCTTTTTATGTTTTAATATATGATCTTATTCCTTTATGATAATAAATTGAAACAAATTTTATTGTTCTTTTATTCATATAAACATTGTCTCTTTAGGAAGATAAAATGTAAAACGCTCATACAAACTTTCATATATAGATTAGAATTCTGATTCTTTCATAATTATATATTTATATTGTTCCACAGCTTCTTGGATCTTGAAGATCGGAAGAGCGTCGTGTAGAGATACAAACTATTTTCATGGTATGATTTACAATGTTTGGAATTTTTATAATCTTCAAATTTTCTATGTAGCTTAGTTTTGTTATTTATATTATTTTGCAATTTTATTCGTTTTGTAGTAGACATGTGTAATATTTATACAAATTATGGTTTTATTTCATATAGTTTCAAATGATAGGGGATTTTTTTGCA
>CAVNYN010234026.1:0-12695 GCA_963692815.1 Nyctanthes arbor-tristis
ATTCATAAGGCTTCCAAACAAATCAGCTCAACCAAGAAATAAAGAAAAGAAAATAGCCAAAAAGAAGGCGAAAAAAAAATATTCAAAATCAACTTGACTTTAATTTACATAATATATAGAGTAAAAAAATAACTTTATCAAATATAAGACTTTAAAAAAAAGTGCCATAAGTATTAACAAAAACCAGCATATTTTTCTAACGAAAATGTTAAAAAAACCTCTCTTTTTATAATTTTACAGATTCTCCTATCTAATAAAAACTCTCTAAGATTCAGTTGCTAAAATTAATGACAGTTGAAATAAAGAATAATAAAAGGTAATTGGACTATATTGAATAGAGGAGGTGTAGAGACTCAAAATTATTAAACAAAGACAGAATTGGAGCACAATAATACTATAGATAAGAATGAACTAGAAAATGCATGTAAGCATATGCCTACAGAAGCCTACATTTGTCTTCACCATTTGTTATAATGTGACATTACTATCTTTCTTGGAAGTAGAGTGCCCGATCACTGTTGTTTTTGTATAGCTCTGTATCTTGGGCCATTATACAATAGCAATCATTTTTCCCTTTTTTTTTCGTTTTTCATTTTGTTTCCCCCTAAGCAGTTGCAATGGCCAACGAAACAAAATGGCGGAGAACTTTCAAGCATTCACATCAACCAAGAAATCATGGCCAGACTGTACACACTGGACATCTCCTTGCTAATAAGTACCCGTCTAGGATCCTATACCTTGCCGGCTCACCTTTTCACAAACCTGTAAGTATTCAATGTTTGTCTGCAATTTGAATTAACACCATTGCCTATCATATAGAAACCAGCAACTATGTGTCACAGCATTGATGCTTGAAAACAGACTCTTGAATCTAGATCATTAAGGCTACTGCAGATTCCCATCTTTATTTTTCAGTCGATATTATTTCCTTAACTTTTGCTGCCTTCTTCCTACTCACGTTATTCAGCATCTTTTAATCTTGCTTTTCCTAGTCATTTTCATTAGTGCTTTTTACATACTATAGAGGCTTTCATGACTATTTTGTTGAGAAATATCTAATTTAGATAGATTGAGAAAGTTAAGACAATCCTTGGTTCATATATTTATAACCAACGTTTTTTTTTTATATACGTTTTCCGAGCTAACTAGTGCTGGTTGTGCTTTGCTAATAATTTACAGTAGCTAATACCAGCTTTTATATTTTTACCTAATTTTGTACAATTGAGTATCAACATTTTTCAGTAAGCAATTACTAATTTTTTGGTTACTCATTAATTAGCTCATTTAACATCGTCAGAGTTGTTTTCTTAATAGTCTACCATATATATTTGCTTTGATAATTAAGGGGTTGTTTAGCGACCAATTAGGTGATTTGGTGTAAATCATGAATGTTTATTTACGTATATAATAATTATTTAAACTAGAATGTTCATACTCGTAAATACAGGACTTTTCCTCAGTTCTCAATGACAAATTCTCCCACGTTCATTAAGTACGAAAATAATATTATTTTAATTTGATTCTACAATGAGCACATTGTTGTGTCATCAGAATAGTAGATCGCCATTTATATGTCACACTTTTCAACCAACAAATGCTGAGAAAGCCTTACTCTAAGTGTAAAACAATATATTGATTAAAATTAGATATTCAATTAAGCATGACGTTTATCCTAATATTAATTTTAAAATTTTCAAACAAACATTAAAATGCCATGCAATTTCGGCGTCAAAAGGCGTAATATGAATGGTCTACAAAAATGGAGCCCATTGCGTGACCAGTGCTCCCGATGCCATAGATTCTATAATCTTTTCCAGTGGGAGTATAGATTCTATAACAAATGCATATTTAAAAGTGGGTGACACGTACTCCTTGAAGTAAAAAGCACCAACGCTGGTGCCATGCAGACATAAATATTGCGTCACCGAACGAGTCGCAGCAACAAAAAAGGGCGCTGCGATACACTAGTAAATTGGTGGCCACAGAACAAAGAGACCAATATTTTCGTCTACACAAGCTTGTTCCTTGGCCCCCAACTTACTAGCGTATAAGCCGTCAAAAAGGAGGTTACCCTTGTATACCTGAATTGTGCATATGCAAAAGGTAAATTTACAAAAGGTTAATCTAGAACTTCCGTGCCACCTGAAGCTCTCAATATTCGAGTGCAAACTCTGAATGCCATAGATCAAACGCCAGCTTCTCTCGGTACTTTTAAAGAGAGTCTTGGCTGACCCAGTCCAAAGGAACGCCAGTAGCAATGCACTCAGCGAACTTTATCGTGAACACGCCCGATGATAACCTGCGACATTTGGGTTAGATGTTTTAGAAAGAAGAATTCGGTAGATACCTTCCAAGATATCGGGAGTGTACAGATATAGAATTATGAAAGTTGATCATTAGGAAGTTTTGTGGTGCGGGACTGAGAAAAATTATTGGAGAGTTTTGTTTCTTTTTCTTAGCCCCATGTGGTTGATGTTGATCAGTTAAGATTTTTCCTGCAAAATAAAGCTCCTGTTAGCCAGCTCGTAAGTCAGAGACTGCTCGGCACTCACGGCGATGGGGGACTGCGGCACTTCATAGCAAGGCTTCCGGATGAATTCCATGCCAACAGACTCCAGCAGCAACAGCATATCACAGTGGTAGTCTCTTCTCACCTTGGATATCCCATATTCTCTCAAAATACTTGGAATCATATCCATGAGTGGCTGACAGATGGATTTTATCCCCGAGTCATCTACACGCGAGTGCACACTGTCGTAGACAACCAGTTTCCAGGCTATCAAGTCAGCCTCCACCAGAATCCAATGGTCAGCACCAGCGAGGCATGGGACCAGAATGGTGTCGTGCTCTACAATGGGTCTTACTTCATCCCCCGTCTCTCCAAGCACCATACACCGCAGTCTACTATGTGCCTCTGCATCAGCCGAAATCCACGGCTTCGAATATTGCTGTCAAAGTTGGATTATTAAGTCATTGAAGTCTAGGTCCATAACAGCGACTATCTGGCGAAATAAGTTTGCATGTTTGAGATTTCGCTTCCTAATCAATATCATGGCAGCATGGATCATCTGCGGGAAGCAGCCAAATAATAGCGTTAGGATTATCACCTTTTCGGTCCATGTTAATTATGTAGAGAGATAACAGACAGCTCCTGTTTCCTTCTTACCCATTTTCCCCAAACACATTGCCTCACAATGATGGCCCAAGCTAGTAAGATGAGTCTTTATTTAACTCGAAAACTAATTTTATCGTTAAGACGCTCTTCCGATCTCTTAAAATGCATGGCAGCAAGAAAACATGGACCACAAATACAATCGCATTCTGCCACGCAATATTTGAAACAAAATTTGTGTAGGGGACAAAATTATCTCTATGGTATTTCGCGTCAGGCACTAACCAATAAAACCTAAGCATTCACACCATAACCGTATACACCCCCTCCCCACAGGGTTATAAACATATGTGTTGCGCCAGTGTACCTTACCCTGTATTAACTGTGATTTATCAGGCATAGCCAGGCAATACCTCTCCCAAACAAGCATACGGTCAATTGGTGTCTACGACACTCTTGTCATACCCTGTGTTCTAGGGTGTTAATGCCAAGAAAAACATTAAGAAAGAATCTGTACTTCATATAGTGCCTAGTCCATGTTCACACATCAAGATTGAGTTATTCTAAATAGTTTCCCATGAAGTGTAGAACTGTGAGGAGATATGAGAAAGTGTTGAATGTAATGCAGTCAAAAATCACATATGTAGACCATGAGACCAGAATGTGAGTCGGAATAAAACAAAATTATCATGTAGTTAAAATCTTAACACCGGGGAGAGACAACAAATAGTTCAAACGTGACAGAGAGAGATGAAAACCAATACACAAGTTTCCACCCAGGCCCCGGATATGATATTGCCAAGAAATCTTGAGAACAGAGGCAAATCTTACTCGAACATTCTAAAAAGCTCACAAATTGAACAAACAGTAGAAACAAATGCATAGAAAGAATATTATAATTTCAAAACAAAGCCGTGGAATCACTAATTACAAACTTATTTCCCCTGCGATAATCACTTATAAAGTCTGACAATTGAATATTGAATTCTAAGGTTGAGCTTGCTAGAAATCAGAATTGTACCTCACATGCAATAAGGTGGGTGGGTTTCTGCAGCTTCCTGAGTTGTTTGGCCAAGAACTTGTATGACTAGAGCACTCGCTCGTCACCACAAGAAAAGTGGCACACAATAAGTAATGTATGCATCTTTGTACTTTCATAGATAGGCAAATATGTCATGAATGACTCAAAAGGAAGCGCATTGGTTCCACTGCCGTTATGTGCTGAGTTACAGAAAGCAGAAGCTAGTGAAGCAAAAGTGACTATGGTTGCATAATGAGGATGTTGACTCGTGTGCGCCTAATTTTGTTGTTGCGCATCCACCTAGTGAACTCTCCGTCCTTCTCCTTAGGAATCTCCAAGAGGAACCCGCAATGAAGAGCTACGGGATCAGATACAGTGCTCCTTGGCGCACTTTCTTGCTGGGCCCTCTTTCGGTAAACTTTTCCAGTCATACAAGGTGCTGCTTCTGAGTTTAGAGAGTCAACCTTGGCCATTTCCTCCGGCTGTGCACCCTTTTTGTCAGCCGTGGTTGTGTCCTCATGAACTCGTTGGCCAGTTATACCTTTAGGCAGCGGCACCGCCAGCGCTGTCTCGATCATCTACCCCATGGGGCTGGTCATCCATTCCCCTAGAATTTGGGACGATAATGGTTTCGTGTCGCCTTTTAGACTGACTATCAGTTCTCTCTTTCTCAATGCTATCAGATGGTGACTCAGAAGTCTGCTCGAAAGGATCAGTGGCTTGGTGTGCAGGCTTATCTAGCCCACAAGCACTACCATCAATATCATTGCCTCTCCCAGCACCTTTCTCCGGGGAAGCCTCAGGGCACTTTCCCAAACTAAAACCACTTGATGCCATGTAGTCTTCAACTCCTTGGATTTGGCTGGTCAGGGTCCCAATGCTTGCTTGGATCTTCTTTATTTCAGCAAGGTCAACATGTAATTTAATGACTAGCCTCTCTGCGATATCTCCGCTGCGGAGTTCACAGTTTCCTCTCGTTCATCTTCTAAGATACTGTCTTTTTCCTGTGCCTGTTGGATTCTTGTTCTGGAATCTTCACCATCGGATGAAGAATCCTCTGAAGTGCTGGGTGACTGCCATTGCCGGTGCTTTCTCCCTCTTGAGTGTTCATCTTCGGACGATGTTTCCAGTGTAACATTGGGTGACCTCCTTTTCCCCTGCTTTTCTCTAGCATCTTCCCGTCTGGTGCAAGGGCGGCTTGGGCCTTCAGTATCTCTACCCTGCTACCCTGGGGTGGCCCATTATGGCCCGGGATCAGATCCTGCAGCCCCCCACAACCAGCAACCAGTGCGTCGAGTTGACCGTCTAGGAAATCGTTGGGGGGTCTATAAGTGACACGTACTCCATTTCCCGCTCTTCCTCAGACGGAACCATTATGGCATGGCATTGGAGCTGAGAAAAGAGAGCAAATAGCTTTGTGAAAATAAGGGGATAGAATCATGTGTGCTTTGAAAAGTAGTAGAATGCTTAAAGGTGTTAGATAACCTTTTGCGTGTGGTAAAACGACCTCACTGCCCCTGTATCGCTGAAAAAATCAGCCTTCCATCGCACCATACGCGGACCGTAGTCTTTAAAATGCGTTGTAAACCATATCCCCATAGCTGGCAACATCTCATATGCCCAAATCTACAATTGCGCATTAGGTGATAGTGGTGCGGGCTGTATCATTATGCGATCAAAAAAGAACATCTAACAGAAGGTTTTCGGCAAATGAATAAGAAATAACCTGCAAGACCATTGGCTAGCCGTAAAAGGTGTACCCAGCCATGCCGTTTCTGCCCTCGGCTTCCTTCACTCTCAATACCCTGGCACACCAATCTCGATGCAATGTGTCTCGCAGGACATTGTAAGCAACTGTCCCCCACGAATGTTTATTGAATGCTTCCAAATCATCCAGGAGAGTGAGCGTGGACTCTGCTACCGAGGTTTTACTGTGCCTGGTGCAAAAAACACCGTAAAGGAAGAGCAACAATGCTAGTCGGTACTAGTACCTCATCTCCCTGCAGGACATGAAAGCTTCGATGACGTCCGCTAGCACTACCTTCTTCAGGTCACCAAACACACACTGTCTAAATTTCCCTATGCTCATCCTCGCCCGTTTACTCCCATCACTGTCTTCATTACTTGAACCAGATGAATCTTTGACCATAATGTGCTCACACCAAAGGCCAGTGATGAGGGCAAAGTCCTCAACGTCAAACCATGCCAGGCGTCCATTGAACTTGAACCAGAATTCCTCTTCTTTCCTGCACTGACCATGCGTGTTATAACCTCGTGAACAATATGCCCGTTAAATTTTATCCCCGTGACATCAAGCATGTTCCTGAAGCAGGACTCCCTGAATTTGTCCAGATAATGCTCATCCAAGCCTGATATGATGTCTGATATACGCCAGGTATTGCTAAGGGTCGTGACTTTCCCATTATACCACAGTTTCTCCTTCATCTTGTACTTATACTCCATCATGCACAATGAATCACCAGACTGGTCAATGACGTCATCGGAAAAAGGATGTCACGTACAACATAAAAGGAACTGTAATCTATATAGATTCAGATAGCCTATGTTATAGATTATATATTATGTGAACAGAACCTAGATAAAAGAAGCTCTATCATATAGATTCTATATGGATTATATATTCTGTGTATAGAACCTTGATAAAAGAAGCTATATTATATAGAATCTATTCTCTGAGGCAATCAGCAGTGAATGGGAATGGAAATGGAAATGATTACTAAAAACAGGAAGTACCATTGTATTTGCATAAACGATTAATAGAAGTCCAGTGTTAAGCTAAATCGAGGAAGAATGGGCTAATTCCTACGAAGATCCAGCAACCTCATGACTGCCTAACTGAGTAGTCCGTCCTGAAATTTAGGCTAACTCTGATGATCAATTAACTATTTAATAAAGAACAACGCTAGGTGTCATCCATGGGTATTTTGGTTTTGATCAGTTCCATATAGTGAACAAGTAGTCACATCCTCCATCTCATAAAAAAGAAAAAGATATCAAATAATAACAACCGATTAAGATGGATTTTTAAAATTTAGGAAAACTGATCATTGCTCAACCATATTAGTCCGATATCAATTTAACGGAATAACTTGAAAATTGAAAAGTTATCACAAGTAGGCATAAATGTCTATCTATCTCATATGATAGCAAGATTAATACGGAGAATACAATTTTCAGCAATATTATAGGGTGCAAAGAGACGCAGTATCTCTCTATTTTTGTGCTTGTTGTTTTACTTTTTTCATCCCCATATTAGGTTTTCCCACCCCAATACCCGTCAAGATTATTTAGGTGTAGTGGAAAACGGTTTTCCCCCATCATTAATCTTGAGCAAAACATCACTGTGAAGAACATAAGCTACTTTCAAACGCCAGTTAAGAATTTAGGAATTAGGGTTAGCTTACTGGATGGGAGCCTTGGCGAGACAAGACGACGAGGAGGGCCAGATGCAGTGGCTGCTCACCGGTTCACAATTGTGCGCGATTGAGAGCCGCTGTATTTCGAGGGTTTCGTTGAAACCCTTTGGCTTTTGTACGCTGCAAATGAGAGTCAGGGGTAGGGTTGCTTTGTGCAGGCTAAGTCAAACAAGGAAACGCCCAAGGGGACAAATTTTTTCAAAATTTTTATCCGCGAGATGGCGCCTTCTTTAATGAGGGGTTTTATGGGAATTTAATGAACTTTCTTCCCTCACAGTTCTAATAAAATATTTTTTTTTCAAGTATTTCTAATGAAATTTTAAGAGAAAAAGCACAATGATAGTAAAAGGATTTTTAATATTTAATATGTTATGTAATAATATGCAGCAAAATCCCACTTGCGACCAACACAACTTTTTTGGAAATAACCTCATAATCCAATAATTTGTGCAAAGTAAAAGAATGTGTAGAATGATGAGTTATCACGTTTAAAAAGTAACAATGTAATTTCATAAATTCTAAATTTTTTATTCATACATAAGGTAGAAAATGTTTTTATTGTCTTTATTATTCATTTGTAAATAACAAAATATTTAGTTTTTTCATTTTGAAGGTAGACAGTGTCACACTGTTTGACTATTTTTAATTACATTTTTTATCGCTAGGTAAAAGAGATTTAGAATTAACAAATCAAAAAGACTATATATTGTAATTCAGAAATCCAATTCGATCTTGGATACAATATTTGAAATCCAACAAATTCCACTATAAATCTACCTGAATCCATGTCAAAGAATTTACGAGAATCTGATAGATCACATGGAATTCTATTGAAATCCATCAATCCTATGACAATTCATACACACCTGGGCCCTGGCACATTCACATTTACGGCAACTAGTACTAATAATTTCTGTTACTTTATGAATATTTTACAAAAAGTGAACATGTTGCATCTCATGAATGGACAACTGATTAAACGATAATTTACTAATTTTTGTTTATGTTCTGCATTTCTCTTCGCTCTTTCGTGTAGTATTGAAAGAAATATTACAGATTTTATAGTACTAATTATTCACTACTTCTTGGGCTAGATATGGCTAATGTGCATCATTGTTTGCTCAGACTTTATTGTACACAAACATACTCTAATTCGATGTATTATGAAGGCACTGCTGATTGTGTACGTAGAGTTCAATAATTAGGTGTTACATTATATGTACATGCAATGCAACAAGTTGGATTTTATTGCACTTTCATGGGAAATACAATTTGAAGAGTGAAAGGAACATCCTTTCTATTTTGATCGACATATAACTACTCACTGCAAAGAAAAGACCATTGCTATTAGTAAAAGTGATATACTATCTTCAGTGGTCAATCTGAAGTGACAGGTGGGTGTGCTGGGCCGGCTTCACATGGGCGGTCAGCTTCACCAGCCGTCCGGCTTGGAAATTGTTATGCGATTTCGTAGGGCTTCGGGGAGTGGAGCTCCGTGAGAGAAAGAGGGTGGGAAAGAGTGTGATGGGGGAACGGGCCTGAATTATGGGTTATGGCAAAAAGATCAGTTTTTTCTGATGGGCCCTGAAAAAACTGAGATGGAAATTGCATTGCACATGTGGCGTGGAGCCCGTTTCCACTAGGCATGTCATTATGAATACTAGGGATTTATGGCACGTCTCCCATCCGCTTTGTCCCCTGGCAGGGATTTTTTCGCAGTCAAGATATGCAGTAGTGAGACGTCCTTTCCTCACACTGGCCTCTAAGACCTCCCACTTTACGTTGTTCCGTGAGAGAAATAGTTTCACACTCCTTGGTGAGCAGGGTGCACACACTCAATCTTTTCCCCCAGGCGCAGAGGCCGGAACGCTTCAAGATATGCAACACATTCTTAGTGGATGAGGGTTTGGCTCATGTCATAAGGGTGGCATCGACAAGGAGGCCCACAAGTTCACAATATGCGTTTTCTCCCCCCGATCTTGACTTGTCAAAGCTAGAAGTGCACTAGGATATAGAAGTTTTCCGTGTCTTCCTGGAGAAACAGTATCACAGTTGGCTGGGACCTTGGTTGAATTGGGAGACAATGAAGATGTTGTTGAACTGGCATTCTATGAACTGGTTAAAAACGACTGGTAGTGAACTTATCTTATGTACCGTTTGATTAAGTTCCCACTATTAGATCTCTGATTAGTACAAGAGTGGTGGAAGAAGCATCCTAGTTAGCTAACATTCAAGTCATTAGTCCAAAGTAATAGCAAACCTTCACTCCGTCCTTTACTATCAACATCAAAACTATTAGCAAAAACAATGGTGTGTTTCACCCATTTGGATTTATTCCCTTACAGTTTGGTCTCCATGATAAAAACCATAGAGGGAAAGTCATCACGGACAACCCTCTGTAGATTAGATAATACTCGAGAACTCCCCAAACCTTAGGCATTCTAGTTAAGGAGACTCATGGCGACTGGTGGGGTTGCAACAACCACCGCCGTTGTAGTAGAAGAATTGTTACTTCAATCAATCAATTAATTTTAACAACATTACATTGTTTAGTTTATCATTTATATTAATACATAAAATATAGTGACAAGTATTATTATTGATACCACAATGGGAAAATGTGGGTCATGTCCTCAAACCCTACCGAAATAACCACCCAAGTAATTGCCAACTAACTAGAGATCATGGGTAAGAAATACCATATATACATGCACCAATCTATGATTAGATATAATTAATTAATTAGACTCATCTTAGGAAATATTATTCTCAATCAGCAGAGCACTGACTTTTTCTCACACCGGAGTAGAATCAGGGAGATTCTCGTCCATCTTTTGCAGGTTTGAAGTGCTGAGTTCGAACGAAGCAATCCATCAATTGATCCTATCCAATTATCAGGATCAATTTGGCGTCATCTGTGGGAAAGAATGGAGCCATGTCTAGCACAAGAGGCCATGGCCATGCTAGTGTCGTTCCTCCTTCCTCGGAGGAGCCATCGACCCCTTCTGCCATCACACCAGAGCAATTTGCTATATTACACACTCAAGTTCAGTGTCTTGTTGATTTACGTGAATTTTTCCTCTTACTTCACCAGTAGCACTAGGCGGGAGAAGACAGCTATTAGTTTGATTAAGGTCATCCAGGGTAGGGGTGAATCACTGCGCGATTACATCACCCCATTCAATTGTGTAGCCCTCAGGGTGAAGGACTTATAGATGTCTTCAGTGGTCACTGCCATGGTAAACGGTCTACGAAATCACACCTTCTGAATGTCTTTATCAAAGCCCATGCCTGAGAGTATGACGAATCTATTGATCAGGAGTGAGAAGTATGTTGACTCTAAGAAGACGATAAGAGTCACTAAATCACTTCGCGATAATATTTTAGCAGAAATAAATAAGCCTCGGGCTGACCCAAATGACCATAAGCATAAGCATCACAAGGTCGCCTCCTCCCAAGGCCGTGGAACGCAGAGCATTTGAAGGCAAATTTCCAATAGGGCGTTGTAGCCTTCAATTTACTTTGAGATCTTAGCCATGTAAATAGTTTTTTCTTTATAAAATGAAAATGATTGGGGCAGCGAATGATGAGAGTGCTAAGGATTGGTCAGCCTCTCTGGGATTTCTAGGTGCACCTATTGAGCAGTTTCACGATCCATTGACCGGTCACATGAGTCCTAAATCAAGAGTTCTTTTAAGTTGATAGTTCGTTCGTTACAGGAACGCATCAGTGTTTGATGGTTCATTCCATGAACACATCAACATTGGCGGATCGTTCCTTACGTGAATGCATAAGTGCTTGATGGTTCGTTCCGTGAACATACTTCCTCCTAAACAGTTCATTCGTTTAAAACGCGTCTAGGAGTTGTTAAAAATCAAGAGTTCTTTTAAGTTGATGGTTCATTCTGTGAACACATCAACGTTGGCAGTTCATTCGTTATGTGAAAGCATTAGTGATTGATGGTTCATTCCATGAACTCGCTTCCTCCTGGACAGTTCATTCGTTTAAAACGCACTAAGGAGTTAAAAATCAAGAGTTATTTAAGTTGATGGTTCATTCATTACAAGAACGCATCAGTATTTGATGATTCATTCAGTGAACGCATCAAGGTTGGTGGTTCATTCATTAGGTGAACGCATCAGTGCTTGATGGTTTGTTTCGTAAACACGCTTCCTCCTAGATGGTTCATTTGTTTAAATTGTGTCTAGGAGTTGTTAAGAATCAAGAGTTGTTTTAAGTTGATGGTTCGTTCACTGCGGGAACAGATCAATGTTTGATGGTTCATTCCTTGAGCACATCAGTGTTGGCGGTTCGTTCATTATGTGAACACATCAGTGCTTGATGGTTCGTTTCGTGAACGCACATCATCCTGGACGGTTCATTTGTTTAAATCGCCTTTAGAAGAAGTTAAAAATCAAGAGTTCTCTAAAGATGATGGTTTGTTCATTATAGGAACGCATCACTGTTTGATGGTTCGTTCCGTGAACGCATCAATGTTGGAGATCGTTCGTTACATGAACGCATCAGTGTTTGCTGGTTCGTTCAGTGAACGCGCTTCCTCTTGGACGGTTTGTTCATTTAAAAAGCATAGAGGAGTAGTTAAAAACCAAGAGTTCTTTTAAGTTGATGGTTCATTCGTCACGTGAACGCATCAGTGGTTGATGGTTCAATCCGTGAGCGCATCAACGTTGGCGGTTCGTTAGTTTCGTGAGTGATCAAGTTGCTGTTTTGTTAAAAGTTTTTGCAATTTCTCAGTGATTCCTAAACAAAAGCAAGTTCATTAATTAAGGACCGTCTTCAGCGAGCGATCAAGTTGTAAAATATTATTACATAAGATCCTGAACTCAACACTATGGTTCGTTCACAAAAAGGAAGGTGCAGAACATGAAGGCACTTTCGAGACTGAGCAGATTCACTTCGCACTAGAGGTAGAGTGATGGTCTTCTTCAATGTTTTCATTCTCGTCCATCACGTTGTCATTCTCATCGACTTCATCGTCGTTTGCGCCGTCAACCTGAGGCTCCTGGTTCCTAGCTGCTTCTGGATCTTTGGCGTGCTCGAATCTCTTAAACACGCTAAAGTAGGGTCGGGGAAAGTGCCAACCAACCATGCCTTGACACAACCG
>CAVNYN010234028.1:0-25480 GCA_963692815.1 Nyctanthes arbor-tristis
CAAGAACCTACTTGATGAATGAGAAAAATATGAATAAATATAAAATTAGAAACACAACACCTAATGAAAGTATATTTTTCAACAAATTTGCTAGCTCCTAATTCTTTTCTAGAGAATGACGTAAAATACGAAGGAATAATAATGGGCATGATCGATGGTTTTTCATTTAAATGTGGCGTTGTTATGTTTGTCAAATCACCTTAAACGGTACCAAGAACCTACTTGATGAATGAGAAAAATAAAGACTAAGATCCAAAAGGGAGACAAAGAAATGACTTAAAAATGCTTCGCAAAAATAAACCAAGTTGTCGGCTAGAATGTAGTTGGCGGCCACTCCGTCCCATTGGCATAGCAAGAAAATTAAGCTTGTCGAAGCGATCGGCTTTCTGGCAGCCCTAGTATATACACATACTCATAAATTTGCACACTCTAATTAAAAATTGTTCTATTAAAGAAAATTGAGCCAAGGACATTTAAGTAAATAAATACATGAATGGTGTACATAAGTAAAATACGTACAAATAGCATTTTCTTAACTAAATACTAAATACAGAGGGAGTGTACAAATTTTGTTATTCTTTTTTAATTTAACATCAGCTTACCTTTTATTTATTTATTTATTTATTTATCTTACTTTAACCATCAGCATTACTTTAACAAACATGCCGAGATGCCGCCAATACCTATGAGGTCCAATTGTATTTAAAATTTCTCATCTCTTTCATCAAGAGTTCTCTCCTTCCTTTCACTGTTGGGAAATATACCAGTTTTTTCCTTTCCAATTCAATTAACAACAAAGCAGAAACAAATAATAAAACGAGCACAAAAGAAGAAAAACACAAATTTAACGTGGCTCGGTAAACCACCGACAGCCACAAAAAGAAATTTTTTATTGATAAAGAAATTTCTTATAACCGCTAGTTTTTTTTATCCTATCACTCTTTTCCTACATAAAACTAGAGTGCTCAAAAAAAAGCCGCACAACCCGGGCGTAAAAACTTCGCTCTAGCCTTACTCTACTTTCTCCCTCTAACCACGACGACAAATATGGCTGCACTTTTCAATTCCAGCCATGACCCACCACTCTCTGCTTTTTTTGTTCTTTTTTGTTCTTTTTCCCTTTCACAAAAACTCTCAAACCCAAGACAATTGGGCTGCCCCTTTTTTCCTCACTTACGTCTGCTCTCTATTCTCTAATTCACAACACTCTCTTGGTGTATTTTTAATTGCCCATCAGATGCACATATATATAGTCAACAATCCTTGCTTAGTTCTAATTAAGCTAAAACTTGTTTCTTTATCTTCTTTTTTCTTTTCTTGCACTCAAAGACA
The DNA here is from genome assembly GCA_963692815.1 of Nyctanthes arbor-tristis. Classification (NCBI taxonomy): domain Eukaryota; kingdom Viridiplantae; phylum Streptophyta; class Magnoliopsida; order Lamiales; family Oleaceae; genus Nyctanthes; species Nyctanthes arbor-tristis. The sequence goes on from CAVNYN010234028.1 coordinate 1,333, forward strand.
ACCACAATTTACTCCACAAACCCCTCGTCTTTCACAATTGATTATTTTGAGTCAATTCCCAACATTCACTTCCCATTTAATGCTCAAAATATGGATGAATGTATGTCATAACAGGATACCAAGCAGAATGGAGTAGCAAATCAAGTGATGTGCGGTACCAACCCATCACACCAGGGCTCTATAATAGAAAGCAAACTATGAGAATCTCTAAGAGAGCAGCAAATTATTACGTTGGGGACATTGCTCCAAATGGCGAACTTTGGACCATTGAGTGGATATTGAGACTTTACAGGACCCAGGGAGTAAATTCAAAGACAGAAATAAGTGCTTATATCAGTCAATTAAAAAATAATAATGGTTTTAGTAACACGACGATTTCACCAAAACGGAGAAAAAAAAAAATAAAAGTAAATTACTAGAACTTCTAAAGGACCCTTCAAAGGGAAAAGAAGGAAAATTATGTATGATTCAATTTTAGATTGAATCACAAGAAAAATGACTGAGAGAAAATAATTGAGGAAAAATGAAGTTTATGTTTGTTCTTGAGTGAATGAACAGTAGTCTTTAGTATGGACTAGGGTGAGGTATTTATAGAGATGGGTTTCTGTTAGCACGTATGGATTAATCGTGAATATAGCATAGGTTCTAATAATCGTTCATTGTGTGTTTCGTTTATGAAGTAATCTAATGTAGCGATTAGCCCTGGATTCCTCTATATCACTGTTTTGACAATTATATTCGCTTTGGTTACTGTTCACATTTATCCCTATCTAATACTCTCTTAATTACATTAGGTTGTTTAATTCTATGATCATAAGCACCCTTACTCTCATAAAAAATTCCTTTAGTATTTTTGAAGAGAGTAATGGGAAATGTTTTAATGATGCATCCTTACTTAAGCAATACGTACACCAGATACCGTTTCCTTACCTATTTTTGTTTTTGCAACAAATTCCCGGCCCAAACTCAAAAAGCCCATAGCGAAGTTCCAAAAGACAAAAGTACCCATATTTTGAAAATCCATTCGAAGGCACAGAAAACAAGACTCTAAAACCCTCATTCTTTTGTATTTATATGTACCGATGCACCTTTATGACTCCTCTTCTGATAATAGCGACGAGTTTTCTATATTTGATTTTTTTTCTAAAGATCCAGCATTCCTAGATTATCTCTTGTCTACAATTTCTATAGATGAATCACCGACCTTCGTTAATTCAGATTTAGCCTCTTCGAATCTTTCAGGTAACGACCCAACTTCTCGAACTCGTAAATTGATTTTGTGAGGATTTGAAAATTTCTTTTTATGTTTATATCTTCAGTGTGACTTGTTGATTGCTATTTTTAAATGTTATTGCTTCTCATTTAGCATACAATTGAGTTTGGGCTACATAATTTCTGTTTTCTCTTTGTTTTTTTCAGGGTTTTTCTGGAGTTTTCTTTTTACATGTTCAACTCCTCATCTCTTTCCATAGGAATTAACAATCTCATTTAGCTGTTTCACATCTTACGCTTCTAATTATCATGACAACTAAAAGGGCTGCCAAAAAACCTCCTAGTGATAGGTCTCACAAGACAGAAGAACACTGAAACTTCTTCATCCGTACTTCTTGGAGAAGCTTCCTCTTCAATACCCTCTACCGAGGATAGGCCTATTAGGGATTTTCCCACCGATACTAGCCTTTTCCATGATTCCAAAAAATACAACTTAAATAGACTTATGTCTAGGTACTACCTTCCTTCTTTTTATCCTCTCCTTGCCGAATATTACCTTCCTTCTTCTGACCCATCTTTACCTATCGCATTCCTGAGAAAGAAGAAACGATTGAGTCAGCTCGCAATCGTGAAATCGTGATTTACTCATATTGTATTAAAACGGGTTTCAGGTTTCCTATTCACCCCTTTATCTCAGATTTATTATTTGTAGCTCAGCTTGCCCCTTGTCAAATTTGTCTAAACGCTTAGCGATGTATCCACATATATCTTATTTTTTGTCTGAGAAACAATATCGTTCCATCCGTTACGGTTTTTTGGCATTACTTTGTGCTAAGAAAAGCCAAGAATAGCGATAGTTGTGTCATCTTTGCTAATAGACAACTCAGGGGTTCTAGGCTAAACTTACCTAATAACCCTGAATCCGTTAGTGGATGGAGTGGACAATTTTTCTTTGTAAAACCTCCAGAAGGCCAAGACTTTGATTTCATTAAAACTTGGCGATCACGCCTTTTCAAATCCTTTCATGCTTCTCCTGTATTGATTGAATCCGACGAAGTCTCCATAAAAGATTTAGCAAACATTCCTTGCCCAGAGAAGGCCAGTGAGCTCTTGTACGATAGGAATATCGTGGCAGTGGGTCTCGGATGACCCTCTTGTAAGATTTTGAATTGTTTGGAATTGTTGCGTTCTTTTGATAAATATTCTTGTACAACTTTTTAGGTAGTTATGAGTCAAAAATGATTCACTAATGCCTACATCACCCAGATAGCGGCTCAGAGTAAAGAGAAACACTCTAAAAAGAGGAATTGTCAAGAAGGTTCAGCCACTCAATCCTCAATCGCCCAATCTTCTACCCAACCACTGTCCAAAGATAACCATGAATCTACTGCGACTTCCTCTCGCGAAAAGACCGTTTCTGAGAATCGTCCATCCTACGATCGCCAGTCTTCTTCTCAAAATCCTACCAACAGCGATAATCATCCGCCACCCAATGATCAGTTTTTTGACAATCAACAAACTCCTATCTCTTCCTCTTCCCCTCAAGTTCCTCACTTTTCGCCTTCCGCTACTGGTCAAGTACCCCCAGGTACCCCTTTTTCAACTTCTGTTTGTCCTTCAGATGTCCATAATACGCATCCCACATTTTTCATCCCTCTATCTATAGTGGAAATGATGACATCTTTGACTTGTCCTTTGGCAGTTCTCCCTTTGGCTAGCGATTTATCTCCCTTTTTGTTTACCCTAGCTGGGTCTACAACTACTTCTGCTGTCACAATTACTGCCTCCTCTTCTGTTCCCATTGTCAACATGGATGTCCCTAAATGAGATGTATTACCTATCTACACCATTGCCTACACTCTTTCCCTACACGACCTCTTCCAATCAACCGAGAAATTCCTCTGGATACCTCTTTTCAAATCACTTCAGTGTGCCTTACTGCTGACCTTCTCGCGACTAATGTGATACCTGATGATCCAGATTATGACAGATGTGTCTTTCGGTCTTCATTTTGTAAGTTTTTTTTCTCTCCATCTATCGTATCTTTTAACATCTACTTTTTCTGCGATTTTCTAGATTATCGCTATTCTGAGTTCTCCACTGATTACAGGCTTTATCTGTCGTCTGGAAAAGTAAAGGACGATGTGAAAATCATTATAGATTGCTAATGGAGCAGCGCGAGAAGTTCCGCTTGGAGAAACAAAAACTTCATCAATCTTATCTTGAACAAACAGAAACTCTCAAGACTCAATAGGTGCATATAGTTGCCGTAAAGGCAGCTTTGGAGGAAATGACAACCAAGTATGAGAAGATCAAAGTTGAGCGGCATCTGTGATTGCTGCCCAAGAATCCCTTCACCATTCCTTGGACGAAGCTACACAATTAGCTGCTAATAGAGAAGTGGCCTTGCAAAGCAAAGATAAGCTTCTAGCTATAAAGGACGCTATGATTGCGGATAAAGATCGATCAATTGCTGTTAAAATCCAGGAGCTTTCTACTATGGAAGGGATTTTTGCCAAGAAAAGGTAAGTTATCGCTAATTGGTGCCAAGTTCTTCCCTTAAAAGCAGTTTGTGAATTTAAACGATCCGATGAATTCAAAAACATAAAGGGTACTTGCATGGCTATAGGGCGCAGCCTGAGGGTGGCGAAAGAGTGGTTAGAGGAGTAGGGGGACACCACTTATGCTGACAGAATCCCCTCTTCACCTGGAGATGATGACTTTTCCAGCGATGAGGAAGCAGAAGAGGAAATACCTGATCTTCTGGAAGATTCTGATTGACATATCTATTTACGTAAGATTTTGTAAGAGGCATATAGTCCTCTAATTTTGTTAATGGATCTTATTGCAACTTGTAAGAGGTGCATAGTCCTCCATTTTTATTAATTAATCTTATCGTAATTTTCATAACTTTCGTTGGACGCCATACTTTGGCAATTTTATCACACTAACTGCAGTTATGGTGGATGCTTTATCTGAATGCTTTTATACCTCTTCTGACTTGACAGATTATTGTAATACTTACACATTGAAACACATAATTTTATTGAGGTGCCATAAACAAGCCTTAAGAAGAGATGCTCAGCGTGAATATCTTACAATCATGCTATATTTATGATCGTCATATGCGAACATCTTACAATCGTGCCTGGGGTGAGCTACTTTGAATGCGTTCTGGGTGAACGTCTTACAATCGTGCTCTGGGCGAACTACTTTGAATGCGTTCTGGGCGAACATCTTAGCTCTGGGTTAACGTCTTATAATCGCGCTCTGGGCGAACTACTTTGAATGTGTTCTGGGCGAACGTCTTACAATCGCACTCTGGGTGAGCTACTTTGACTGCGTTCTCTGAGCTACTTTGACTGCGTTCTGGGCGAACTTCTTACAATCGCGCACTGTAGACGAGCTATTTTGAATGCGTTTTGGGCGAACGTCTTACAATCGTGCTCTGGGAGAGCTATTTTAAATGTGTTCTGGGCGAACGTCTTACAATCGTGTTGCTAATGATGACAAAATATCAAGAAACTTCACCACTTATCTTTCCGAATACGATCTATCTAATCATAGAAATAGTCAATTATTTAAGTTGAAACTTTTCGTGTGTTTATGTCAATCAATCAAATAACAATCCTCTGAAAGTGTGATGCAACTCAACTCACAAATTATTCTCGAAATGGACATCACAGAACTACAAGACACATGATAGAACTAAAAACACATGATAGAACTACAAAACAGATAACAAATGATATCATTGTTTGTTAACGAAATTATAGAACAAATGTCAAACCATGTAACATAATGTTTGGTCCTTTTAAGCAACAAATCGTTATTTGGGCAAACACAGCAAATATCCTTAAGGTAAAGCTGGTTGCCTCTGGCTTCTTTTCCATCTATAAATTTGTGATTATTCACTTTCTCCTTCTTTCTTTTCGCGAAACATAGTATACTTCCCTTCTGTTATATGGTACTATCTTTTATTAGCAATAACATCAGAGAGTAATATAAATAATCGCAACAAATGTAATCTACTACTCATAGTTCAACTGGAAGAATTACTAGATTTACCTTCTCTCTTTATTCTTCCTTTCATACTCTTCATTTCGTTTCCTCAGCGACAACTACGTCAGCTCCCTATATTTGTACATATCTGGGAATCATTAGTGGAAAATAGTGCTAATCGTACGTTGCATTAATTAAAAGGCGTTGCGTAAATTAAGAAATGAAATGTAACCGATATTACATTTACTTTGAAGCGTAAAAGGCCCTCAAATTTGCTACATTCCATGGTCAGGGCAAGGTTCTACCATCCATCTTTCTTAAAATGTATGAGCCTTTCTTTACTTCTCATATTACCTCAAACGGTACATCCCAATTTTCCCCTATTTTTTCCAGATTATGTCCCACAGCCATTTCACTTCTTAAAACTGAGTCTCCCGTTTGAAAAAGTCTTTCTTTGATCATTTGATTGAATCTATCGTCCTCTTGCTTCTTTCTTTTCTTCATTCTTTGAAACGATTTCTTTCCATCCTCCTCCAACAGGTCTAATTCGGCTTTCTGATCACTTTTTCCCATGACTAAAAATAGAATTCTAGGACTGTTCTCTATTATTTCAATAGGTGTCACTGCTTCTATCTCGAAACACAGCCTGAAAGGGGTTTAACTAGTGCTTTGTTTGGGTGTGGTATGGTGCACGTATAACACATTAGGGATCTCCTCTGCCCATGACCCTCCATAATTCTATAATCGTGTATGCAAGTCCCATAGGATAATGTGATTCATCACTTCTACCTGACCCTTAGCTTGGGGATGTGCCATAGAAGTTTTCCTCAACTCAATTCTATAACTGTCACAAAAAGCCTGAAAAGCACATCAGTCAAATTGTCTGCCATTATCTGTCACAATCACCCAAGGTATTCCGAATCGGCATATCACGTTCTTCTAAATGAAGCTTTGCACTTTCTGCTTAGTAATCGTAGCCAACGGTTCTGCTTCTACCCATTTTATAAAGTAGTCAATTGCTACAATCAAGAATTTTCGCTGTCTGGATGTTTCCGGAAATGGCCCCAGAATGTCTTCTCCCCACTGATAAAAGGGGCAAACTCCCATGATCAGTGTCTATATAGACCCTGGTACTTGGATCATGTGTGCATTTCACTGACATAAGCTGCATCGCTTGACTAGCACCTTAGCTTGTTCTTTCATTCCCTTCCAAAAATATCCTTGCCGTAATGCTTTATATGCTAGAGCGTTCTATCCTAAACTCCGGCATGAATTTCTTGTAAAACACCCTCTCCTCTTTTCACTGAAATACACTTTAAATAGAGCATGGTGATTCCTCTCTTGTACAAATCTCTGTTGATTAGCGCGAAACCTGTGGCTCGCATACGTAACCATCTAGCCTCTCCTCCATCTACACATAAATTTCCATCAGATAATTATGCTTCCATATCTGTTATCCATTCGTCTTCATTTTCCTCCGTTAATTCCTTGGTTTCTAGTATTCCCACTAAAGACGATTCCTCGACTACAGTCACGATCAGTTTGCGCTTCCATTTTTTTTCCCTTCAACACCTCTTTTGATAATGAATCTGCCTTATAGTTTTCCTCTCTAGGCACTTTTTGAATTTTCCATGATCGAAAACCGTGAAGCAACTCCCTTACTTTCACATGATAAGCCATCATTCATTCATCTCAAACCTCAAACTCGTTTTGCATTTGTTGTACCACTAATTGCGAAACATTAAATACATGTAAAGTTTTTACGCCTTTTCCAAGCGATAATTGTAATCCATATATGAGCGCCTCGTATTCCGCTTCGTTATTTGTTGCAGGAAAACTTATTCTCACAGCATATTCGGAGCGATTTCCCTCAGGATCCTCTAAAACAACTCCTACTCCTGACCCCTCTTTTCCAGAAGACCCATCTACATGCATTTTCCAGAGATTGTGCCCTAACTGTACCTCTCGCTTTGTAGTCGATATCATATTCTCCCAATTCTACCACCCACTTCATCATTCTTCCAGATATATCAAGACAATTCAACGTGTACCTCAACGGGGAAATTGGTGTGTACCTCTATGGAATGCGCCTAAAAGTAAGGCCCCAATTTTCAGGCTGTGATGACTATCCCCAACACTACATGTTCTATCAAAGTGTATCTCCGCTCTACATCTTTCAGGATGTGACTTATATAGTATATTGGCCGCTCTGTGTTACCATCCCCGTGCATCAAAATGGAACACACCGCTACATTAGAAATCACTAAGTAAAGTCTCAAGACGTCGCCTACCTGCGGTCTTGTTAGTGTCGGTGGTCTTCGCAGATCATTTTTTAGCTATTCTAGCGCCTTGCTATACTCTGTTGTCCAATCAAACGATTCGGCTTTCCGCAATAACCGGAATAGGGGAGAACACTTGTCTGCCATTCGTGACAAAAATCGGTTTAGTGAGGCTAGTCGCCCTGTCAACTTCTGAATATCATGCAAACTTCTTGGAATCTCAAGCTTTTGAATGGCTCTTATCTTGTCTGGGTTCGCTTCAATCCCCCTTTGACTAATCATGTAACCTAGAAACTTGCCTTTCGAAGTCCCAAAAGTTCATTTTTCCGGGTTGAATTTAATTTTATGGACTCGAGCTGTCTCAAACACCTCTCTCAACTCTTCTAGATGTATCGCTTCCTGATCGCTATAAACCACCATGTCATCTACATACGCCTACATGTTTCTACCCAATTAAGTTGGCGAAAACGTTTTTGACCATCCGCTGATAAGTAGCTCCAGCATTCTTTAGACCAAAAGGCATAGCGGTATAGCAAAACGTTCCCATTTCGGTTATCAAGGCTGTCTTCTCCTCATCACGCCGTGCCATCTTAATTTGGTGGTATCCTGAAAAAGCATCCAAAAAACTAAATCTTTTCTTCCTCGCAGTTGCATCGATCAATGCATGTAACACCAAAGTTTTACAAACCCGAAACGCTACGTGACATGCTCTTTTTACTTTAAACTGTGTGGAAGAAATTACTTTGAACTACGTGGAATATTTTTTTTCTTTATAATACTCCAAAAGTTTAATTGAGTCGGAAGATATAGAATGTAAAACATGCTTTACTAAATATTAGATAATATCAAAGTTTAGCAAAGTTGTTAAAATACTGGTTTACATATCATGTCAACCAAGGTTAAAATTATACATCAGTCTCATAATAAAGTCTTGAACCAAAATAACCTCTAAGTTTATTGTTTTCAAATTATAAGAAAAGCATATTATTTAATAGCCACTACCATCGATCTCGCCGCCCGCTCCAGTACTTGAAAAGGTTTTAGAAAATAATGTGTGTTTCGAAGAAACACTCAGTAGTCTCGGCGCACATCTTACGAGTTGCAATATTCACATATAAACAATATTTCAACATATGATTCAGATAATCCCAGCAAGTCAAAATATATGCGGCCGCATAGGCTAGCCAATTCACATTCAACCCGCGAGTATATCTTATATAACATACTACTCAGGGCCTATCAAGCTTGATCGTACTACCATGGTATATCTTACTGCCCCATGGATATATAATTAAAATCAACATACTATCCTAAGTATAACATGTTGGCATTAAAACTGAATCACATTTAACCCAAATCACATGTCATAATTTGCAACTCTAAAATTTCATAAAGTGCGCATCAATAGAAAAATAAAACATTTAACTTTGGGAAATAGAGACTACCTTAATTTCACAGTTGAGTTTGAACATTATAGCAACTAAACTTCAAAGGGTCAACTCGCCTCGTCTAGCCATATGAAATAAATTCCAAATTAATAATCGAGAGGTTTGTTTAAAAATTTCTTAACTTTAAATTTCGAATAAAAGATATCGTTTAAAAGTTTGAGGTAAAATATTATTAACGAAATGAATTCTTAACTCAATTAAAAGATTGATTAGAAGTTGAAACTTTAGAACGACTAATTTTAATAATTCAGGAATTAAACTATTTAAAATTAGAAGTTTTGGGGACTGGAATGGATTCTAACAGTATTTTGATTGCCAACTTAACCAAATATGAAAACTTAGGGACATATTTGTATTATAGTGGAGAATTAGGAGCCAACTTGAAAAACGCTAGAATTATTTGAACCTACTTAACTATAAACTAAAGGAAAGGACCATGTATGAATCTAACAAAGAACCAAGGACTTGAGAGCAATTACTATACTATTATATCTCCCAAAAATTGGACTCAGAAGCAGAAGACGATGGTAGATAGAGAGGGTGACGATTTGGGTCCGATTCAGGGTTGAGCGAGGCTGATCGAGGGTTTACATTTATGGAGGCCGTGGTCAAGAAATGAATGGTCGCATATGGAGGTTCAATTTGGACGAAGGGGTCACAGGTTTGGCAGAGGAGATCGTGGATTGATGCTTGAAGGTGGTGGGGTGCAAACTAGAGGTCGCCGGCGGCGGAGAAAAATGGCTGCAGTCAACGGCGACGAGAGGTTCGAGAGTGAAGGGGGACGACGGCTCGGGTTTCAGCACGGTGTTATGGCTTTGCTTTTGGGTGAGCAGTAGTGGCTGGCGACCGGCGGTGGCAGTTGCGGCAGCCCCGGCTGGCCGGTGTCTCTGTTTTTTTTTTTTTTTTTTTTTAATATTGGGTTGCAGTTGGCTGACTTCGATTCAGTTCCATTTCTTCATACACATGTGGTTTTATTTTTATCTTATGAATTAGTTTGAAGGTTTGGGCGAATGAGGTTGAAGGAACACGAGATAATGAGTTTCCATGGGGTTCAAATGAGACGAACAGCCGTGATTCGAAGAGGGGAAGTGACGGCAGAGGCAACTTTAGCATGTGTGTGTATGAATATGCATGAATTTGAGGGAAGTGTGTGTTCGGAAATTGGTGTCAAATACGGTATTTGTATATGTATTTGCAATGTAATTCAACAATAACTAGAATAAGTGCAAATTACAGGGCAAAAGACTTACTTGCTGATTTCAGTCACTGGCCGAGTGTTGGTGCTTCCTTGTTACAGAGAGTAGAATATTTGATGAGGAAATTCAGATTTTGTGAAGACTAGTTGAAACGGTGAGAATGAGGGGAGTTAAAACCCATTTGGAGTTTGAAGAGAAACTGCCTGAACATGGTTGAGTTGAGGGAGAAAGTATGAGCTGTTTGGCCAAGCTTATTTGTTCAAATTTGATTATTGAAATGAGCTCGAATAGGCTAGAAGAATTGGACAAAATGTTTTATGCAAATTGGACCGTAATAAATTTGAAATTGGATTTTCTCTTAAACAAAATAAGAACTTTAATTGGACTAAGCTTGTGTCAACAATTCTCGACTCGATTGAGTTAACTAAATTTTGATCTTCACTTTAGACTTTAAAATCAATTTATTCGAAGCTAGACGAGCGCGAGGCATTAATTACTTTCGTGACCAATATCATACAATAACAACTAATAAACAGAAATGTGGTAGCGATGCGACTTAGTAAACTTCGTAAGAACTTAAATTTTTCTTTATAAAAATTTCCTATCGCTACAATGCGTCAATCCTTGGTAGGTATTAATCTTTGGGGCATTCTTTGTTAAGATCTATAAAATCGGCACACATTCGCCATTTCCCATTTGCCTTTTTGACTAATACCACGTTGGCGACCCATTCCGGATACATAACTTATCTGATAAACCCCGCCTTCAGTAACTTAGCAATTTCCTCCTTAATTGCCTGCTGTCGTTCTAGCGCGAAATGCCTTTTTTATGCTTGATGGGCTTTCTCGATGGATCAATTTTAAACGAATGATGGGCAACTTCCCTGTCCAGCCCTTCCAGCTCATCTGTAGACCAGGCAAATATATCTAAGTTATCTTTGGAAAAGCCAATAAGTTGTACCTTTTCGTCTGGAGAAAGCATCTTTCCAATCTTGATAGTTTTTCCAGCGGTTACTTCAACTTCTTCGATCTCCTCTGCTGCATCGAAGCGATATGCAGTATTTTCAGCTGTTTGATCGATTGCGTATATAGGTTTATTCTTCATGCTCTCTATGTAGCATCTCCTAGATAAAAGTTGAGCACCTTTTATCACTCCCACCCCTCTACCTGTGGGAAATTTCATGGCCTAGTATTGGGTGGAGACAATTGCTCCAACGGCGTTAAGCAAGGGACGCCCATATATCGCTTTATACGCCATATGTGCTTTCACTACGATAAAAGAGAGATGACCAGTGTTACAATAATGGGACTTTTCCCTAGTACAACTGTTAAGTTCTAGAGTGCCCTCCGGTTCTACGATCGATCCACCAAACCCCTGCAGGGGAGTAAAAATGGGTTTTCGTAATCAGCTCCGAAAGTTTTAAGCCCTTAAAAGCATCCCAACTCATAACATTCGCTGCACTTCTTGTATCCACCAGAATCCTTTTGACGTCAAAATCGGCGATGTCTCCTGTGACAACCAAAGCATCGTGAGGTAACGCCACCCCTTCCAAATTGCTATCATAAAAAACAACCACTTGGTTAAATCTGGTAGCTGAAATGATGTTGTTGACTGGCAACGATCGAGAGTACGCTTTCCGGCTATTAGTAGAATCACTTCCTGCAACTGTTCCCCCTGCAATAAAATGAATAACCACTATTGTCGATTGTTGTTCCCCTTTTGTTGATGGATTTCCCATTTCTGCCAACTTGTGTAACTTTTCTTCCACAACTAATCTATCAACTTCTCTTTTAACTGATAACAATCCTCGGTATAATGACCATGCTCCTTGTAGAATTGCTAAAACTTACTCCTGTCATGTTTCTGAGGTCTGGACATCAACTTTTGCGGCCAATGGATGGTACCTTTAGGTAAACGTTGCATCATCACCCAAGATTGTTTTACATATTCCCTTCTCTTTGAAGCCTCCGCTGGCCCCGTATTGCCTCCATAGCTTCTACCACTTGCCCTCGAGGACGATATCGTGGATTTGAGTAATGTGCTGGGGCTGTGTATGGCCCGTGGAATCTACCAACATGGCGATTATGACTAAAATCTAGTCTAGGAGTTCGGAAATTTCACAATTCAAGCTGATCATCTTCTTCTATCTTACGCTTTCCTCTAAATAACTGATTTGTATCAAACCGTGCTGAAGAATGAAGAACCTCTTCTTGATCTATATGGGAATATGCTCTTCTCAACAACTTAACCGTAGTCATTGGTGGCTTCTTCGAGATACTTAAGCGAAAATTTTTATTTTGTAACCCAATGAGTAGAGCTGAAACAACACTAGACATTTGTAAATCCTTGATCCCCAAAGTTGTGCGATTAAATCACGAAATATATTCCCATAGAGATTCGCCTATCTCCTGTGTTACTTGCATCAAAGCTAATGTGGTTTTTTTTTCTGTGAGCTGCTTGAGAAGCAGATAGCGAGCTGATTAGCTAACTCTGTAAAATTTTCAATAGATTTCGGCAGCAACATGTCGAACCATTCACGAGCGTCTTTCTTCAGTGTTAAAGGGAATGCACGACATGCTATAGCGTCTGGCCATCCATGTAAATTCATACAGTCTTGATATGTTCTCAGATGGTCAATGGGATCTGTAGTGCCATCATACTCTTCGGCTGGCTCGCGGAATTTATCGGGTAGCTTGACACTGTGTATTTTTCTGAGAAAGGATCAGCCCTCATCACCACCGGCCTTGATTGCGTTTTGCGTTTCTTTAACACTTCTTCAATCTTCTACATCAACACCTCTTCAGGAATAATTTCAGACCGACTATCACCAAGGGTATTCTCTGCGAGTGGAACTCCGGCGGTATGCTCAGGATTGCAGTTGGATTTGCGGGTGGGGAATTCGCTGGCGGCTGCTGTGAAAGCAAAGCTATGACCGTGTTCAATTGTTGCTGCATTTGAGCAAATTTTTCTTGAAGATTCTCCCCTTGGGCTGTGGCTGGGAATGACGTAGTATTGGGCATTGGTGCGGAATGGCTATCTCCGGTCGTAATTTTGTCCTCTCGAAGAACATTTTTTAGCTTATCCGCCTTTGAGATTTTGGATTTTTGAGGCATTGTGCCGGCTTTAACACTAATTTCTGTTATTCTAAATGGAAATTGGGAGGAAAATCTTTATGAACTAACCTCGCTTTCCGAAGTCAATCAGTTGAATGGAAATTTTGGGGAAACTCTCGAGAGTTATCCTCGCTTTCCAAGATCAATTCCTCCGGTAAAACAAACATTTTTGTGGAATTTTCGAGAGAATCAGTTTCGATTTCCCACATACGGCGCCAATGATTCAATTATAGATTGAATCACAAGAAAAAATGATTGAGAGAAAATAATTGAGGAAAAATGAAGTTTATGTTTGTTCTTGAGTGAATGAACAGTAGTCTTTAATATGGACTATGGTGAGGTATTTATAGAGAAGGGTTTCTGTTAGCACGTATGGATTAATCGTGAATATAGCGTAGGTTCTAATAATCGTTCATTGTGTGTTTCATTTATGAAGTAATTTTAATATAGCCCTGGATTCCTCTATATCGCTGTTTTGACGATTATATGTCGCTTTGGTTACTGTTTACATTTATCCCTTTCTAATACTCTCTTAATTACATTAGGTTGTTTAATTATATGATCAATGTAGTTGGTCAACTTTAGACTACTAATTTGTCACTCCCACTGGCGTTTTCTTTATCGAAAGTAAAAATTTAAGAAAACAAGACAAAAATATTATTATAATTAAAAATAAATCCATTTGTTTAATTCTTGTTGATTGGAAAAAATAAAATGCCCACTGGTGGGCATGATAATGTGCCAGCTTCAGGGTATGGTCAATAAGAACTTTCTCTCTCCCGTTGATCGAGTGATTTCAGGACTTACATCCTCTCGATTCCAGTTTGAGTTGGTCAACTTTCGCCATTAAAGAAGGTAAAAAAAAACAAGAGTTCGTGTTATTCTTTATGAAACTTTTCATCGCCCCACTCGAATTGAACGCAATGTAATCAAAGTTAAGGTTGACGCCCCAAAGAATATAAAGCAAATATGCGAAGTAGAAAAAGTAGGAACTGCAGGTACTACTTATCATGTCCCTGGGATTGTAACTGGGGATAGTCAACAAACCTTAGCTATCTCTTTACCGTTACGTGCTAGCATGGGCGGACTTGGGAGAGGGCTTGCACAGGCTAATTTTTTCCTTGGCCCAAAAGAAAAAGTAGAAACTTATGCAGTAAAAAAATATTTTTATGTGTAAATTAAATTTTTCGTTAGTCTACTATGTGAAAAAAAAAAAATTCTAAATCCACCCCTTCGTATTAGGTATCTATTGTAAGTAGGAGAGTGAAATTATATACTTATCGCCTTACCTGTTCTTTCTTCCTACACAATTAGTTTTGATTATATTTGCACTCCATCAACTTTGCCTGATAAGGGAATTATTTTGGAGGATATTGCGAAAAAGAAACAGGTTGCTTAATAAATGTTTGACGCCCAGTCATGCTTCTATGGCTAATAATGGCATCACAAAGATGTCAAGTCGCCTAAGCCCTGTTGTGGAAGGAAAGGGGAGATCATTAAGATATATTACTAAGAGGAAAAGCCGCTGCACAAAGCAGAAAAAATATTTGCGTTTATATATTATACTAGTCTCGATCATTAAGATATATTACTAAGTGAAATATTCGCAAATTACTAACGAAAATATAATAGGCCAAAATAATTGCTGCGGCAACTGATTAGAGAAAATATAACTAATAATATTCTCAGTTGGAAACCAAAAAATCATTAAAGTCAAAAGTAGTAGAGAACTTTTATATTCAATCTATGATTTTATACGCTAAAAAGAATTTGCAAGTTATTAAAAAAAAAAAAAAGGAAAAAAAAAGGAAGAAAGAAAAGAAAGGCTAAATTAAAAGTTTGTTAAAATATTAATGTCTCCTTGTAATTAATGTATTATTGCTAGATTTTTACGTGTGTGTTGGAGGGAAGATATCTTGTATCAAATTATCTAAATAAATATCAATATTTAGTTTTAATGAATTATGATACTAATAAGTAAAAATAAATTTTCATCTCCGTTGATGTCATCTTACAATAATTATAATATAAATTAAATTAGATGCGTGACACTCAAATGTACTTGCATGTGTACTGGAGGTAAGGCTCATATATCTTCCTCTATATACTGTTTCCATATATTAATAAAACTCATATCTTGAGCTTGGATTTTCGAGTTGAGATATTTCCTTTAAAAAAAAAAATAAATTGCAAGCAATGAATCCAATCTAACATCATATGATATGACATCATGTAGTGCCATATAATCATGTGGTGTACATCGGAACACGCCGTATGGGAAGCACAACTATGTAGTCTCTCCTGATACATGCCACGTTGCGATATGACAACATATAGTGTCATATACTATATAGTGTTAAATCATTTTTTCAATTAAATGGCATCAGTAAAACAAATAAATTTATTTATCCTATGATACACAACGGAAGAGAGAATACATAGTATGAAATGATTGTTAGCTCGATGGTATTGTGTAGCAACATATATTTTTTAAATTTTTTTACGAATATATTAGATCATCACAGATGATGTAAACTATAAAATCATATCCATCATAATAAAAGAAGATTAATTAATCGCAAATAATAAATTAATATGAAGAAGTCACAGTTTGATAACATATAATGAAATTGATAACTATTAATATCTATACCGAAAAAATAAAAAACAAATAGAAGGAACAAAATTAAATGAGGACTCTTCATCATCAAATGGTATATTAGGAAATATATGTTAAATTGTACATTTTCAATAACATTAAATGATGTTTTCTTAATCTATGTGAAAAATGAAAAGGGAATATCTTTATGGGACGGAGGGAGTATTAATTTTCCCTAATAGACTTTTTTATTTATTAAATATTACACTTTAAATCAATATTATTTTGTTGATTACAATGTACATTAAATAGGGGTATAAAAGAAAATTAATATTCTAACTACTTTTTAATAAGAAAGTGGACTATATGTTATGACGGATGAAAAAGGTAAATTAGACCATCTTTGTAAGAAAGATGTATCATTAGTATTATTATTAAAAGATTAGACCATCTTTGTAAGAAAGATGTATCATTATTATTATTATTATTATTATTATTATTATTATTAATAAAAGATAAGGGCAAATGATTAACTACGTGAAGACTTAAAAATCAGTGAACAGTAATAGATCTTTGGGTCGTAAATCTTTTAACATGCACCTTTCCTCCAGTAGTTTTATTTTGGTGAATGCTACACCATGCTTTTTGTCAACAAGATTTTGGAGGGGAAAGAGAGGAGAAATACACACGGTTGAAGAGGGCTTTTTCTAACCCAACCTGAAGGATCTACTTGTGGAAGCAAAACTCTCCTACTTTTGCTTCTGTTTGAAGCGCCTCAAATGCTATGATGATCAAGCAGATGCGTCATGGAAGGAGAAGTTTTCAGAGGGGTCTCTACTGTTTAATCTCCCATGTTCGAGCTTGGTGGCTTAGGAAGCTCGGAAAGCAGTTGCACCACTTGGTGCACGGTGGGGCCGCGTGAGACCTTGTCCCTCGATTAATTAAAAAGACACGTGACCCTATATGATCACATTTTTCCTCATTGCTATTTCAGTCGTAACATGAATAAAATAATAAGTTAATAAGATGTATCTCATCTACTCATTATTAAAAAAAAAAAGGAAAGGGAAGAAATTTGGCAAGTGTGTTATACTTTTGTTTACTGGTTTATTGCCTATTGGTTAATTGATTTGGTTTAGTGATTGAGGATGTTTATTGGTTAATTGGTTTGATTTAGGGATTGAGGAGGCTTATTGGTCAATTAGTTTGATTTAGGGAGTGCGAAATTTTGGATGAATATTGAATTATTGGTTTGAAATTTGAGGAATTATTGGTTTGAAATTTCAAGAATAAGCTCATTATTGGTTGAAATTATTGAGGAATTATTGGTTTGAAATTTGAGTATTGAATTTGAAATGACAAAGACAATAAGGCAAGTGTGGATTTAGGAATTAAAACATATTAGTCAAGCAATTGAATTGTAATTTGTCATTTGTCAATTGTAGTTTGCAAGTTGTAACTTGTAACTTGTAAGGCAATAAAGGACTAAGAGCATTGATTTGAATAATTGAATTGGTAAAACGATAAGTATTGTCTATTGGACTTTAATTAATACAATAGATCAATGCAAAGGATTAAAGGAATTACATAAATCATAATACACAAGGGTTGAATTAAAGCATATTACATAAATTGTGAATACTATGTTATTTGTAACATATTATTTTTAGTTTGTATAATTTGCGATTGATGAATGCTGCTTCTATCAACTATGAAGGGTAATGTTACAGTACCTAAAAATAACTATGGAGGGTAATGTTATGTTTCCAATGACATATTGCATACCGAATCTTGTTTACTCTACCTATTACAGTGAGATCATCAGAAAAAAGTTTTTCAAAATCAAGACTTGTCTCTGCTCAACCATGTCATAAGAAAGACTAAATAGTTTGGCCTTACTATTTATTGAGAAAGAAATGGTTGAAAAATTAGATTGTGAACATTTGATTAGTATTTTTGCCTCTAAAACTGCAAGACGAGTGGTCTTCATGTAATTTTTAGTACGTTGTATAGATTTTTGTAATACTTATACAGTAATTTTTAAATTCTACTTTGCTTTTTTCCCCCTTTAAATTTAATTTTCGGTATATTATTTCATTCCTCGCTTTATATATTTATTTTTGTGAAACAGTTAATTATTTGTCGTTACTCGTTATGGGGGTCTATTTTTTAGAGCTTGGCTAGGGCCTCAGTGATGACAGGACTGGCATTGGCGGCTGGCTACTGCCTGCTACACCTGCTAGTGCTCGGGCATTCCTAGTCGGCTGCTCTCTTAAGGTATGAGGATGGGGGAAATTTTGCAAGTATTTTATACTTTTATTTACTAGTTTATTGCCTATTGGTTAATTAGTTTGGTTTAGGGATTGGGGAGGTTTGTTGGTCAATTGGCTTGGTTTAGGGAGTGAGGAATTTTGGATGAGTATTGAATTATTGGTTTGAAATTTGAGGAATAGGCTCATTATTGGTTTGAAATTTTTGAGGAATTATTGGTTTGAAATTTGAATATTAAATTTGAAAGAGCAAAGACAATATGTCAAGTGTGGATTTAGAACTTAAACCATATTGGTAAAACAATTAAATTGTCATTTGTCAAGTGTAGTTTGTAACTTATAAGGCAATAAAGGGCTAAGGGCATTGATTTGAATAATTGAATTGGTAAAATAATAAGTGTTGTCTATTGAACTTGTAATACAGTTAACAAAGCAAAGGATTAATGTAATTACATAAATCATAATACACAAGGGTTGAATTAAAGCATACTAGATTTTTTCACCTATGCGTTGCACGAGTAGAGTTATAGTATACATTCATATCAAAATTAACATGTGAGTATGTACATCATTTTATAAATAAAGTACAATATACCAGTTGTATTGTATAAAATTACAAATTGATATGCGAATTACAATTTACCATGGAATATTCGTAGTAAAATGACTAAGTTCATAATTCTAGTCTCCTCCAAACTCGTCGTACAAATTCACACGTCCAACCTATATAAAATTATAATAATTAACAATTAAATAATTAGATATGGCAATTTGACCCATCCATCTATAAACCCTTGGAGATATGCCTCTAATATGATTAACTCGTCACGCCTAATCAGGGCAAAAGAAGGAGTAGGAGTCAACATTATCTAACCCACCATCAGTCCAGGGCAGGTGCGAGTTAGGTTGGACCTACACCATAGACCCCGCAACCCACCAGGCATTTTTTATTTTTAATAAATTTATTTAGAAAAATGTGTAGAAATTATTAGAGATGGTAATTTGACTAATCGAACATTAAATCCTTGGCAGTTTATTTTTATTTTTTTATTATATTATTTTTTTGAAAGGATTTTTCCGTCGAAATGAAAGAATCATGTTATTATATTAGTTAATCTTGAGAACTTTAAAATTCTAAATAAATGTTTTATTTTATTCTACGTTTATCAATTAATAATGCGTTGTACATAATATTAATTGAAAGGGGAAAACAAATTCATGAGTCCTTTTGTGGGTCATGGTGGTGTCCTAACCCATCCCATGACCCGACTTGTCTTGACCCGCCATATGAATTTATAGGTTTAGGGCGGGTCTAGGTAACTTCAAGACTCATGGGGCGGGCCCAGAATATAGCTAACTCGCCCTATTTTCATCACTATAAATATTCATATCACAATCAACTATTGCAACTATAAGTTTAGTCTCTCACTCGTGCGTTGTACGAGAAGATTAATTTTCAAAAAAATTCAATAATAATGAATAATAAAATATTAGACAAATACACATTATCATATTTGCATAGCAAAAATAAGAAATATACAGTTTTAATTTAGTATTTGACTTATTAAATTAATATTTTATTAATACTATATTCATAGTTACTTATTTATTTACTCAATTAATGTTTTACTATATTTCACTTTTAAATCATCTAACTTATTTAATATTATTAGTTAACAGTCTAATAACATGTATCGGGCGAGTATATACCCGTATTCACTAGATACTCATTCAGATAAAAATTTTCATGCTCATAAGAAAGTACTTTTTCGACGTATCCTTTCTATAAGTAAAATTCAAAATTGATATTTGCAAAATAGAGATATATTTGTAAAGAAATGTAAATTAGACTTTTTAATATAAAGAGAACCATATATGTCGGACATCCTAAAAAGGAAAATAATATCCGATAATCGCAATGGAAAGGTTAATTTTTCTTTTTTGTGTAGTTTATTTTCTTCTTGTGGATTTCTTGTCCCTTTATTCACAAAATTTTCGCTAAAATTCATTATCATCTTCGTCAAATAAAAATATCGATCAA
The DNA here is from genome assembly GCA_963692815.1 of Nyctanthes arbor-tristis. Lineage (NCBI taxonomy): Eukaryota > Viridiplantae > Streptophyta > Magnoliopsida > Lamiales > Oleaceae > Nyctanthes > Nyctanthes arbor-tristis. Next base: position 21,493 of record CAVNYN010234028.1, read on the forward strand.
TTAGTATTCAAACCATACGTTGCACGTGAAATTCGCAATGTTTCATATAAAAAAATTCATTACATAAATTGTAAAAAACAATAAATAGTCACAATAATAATTAAATCAAATGAAATAACAACATAAATTCAGTCGATATTTTGAAGGCTTCATATTTATGAAGAAAAAGATTGAAAAATAAATTATTTGTATCCTCTACAACCTAATCATTGCAACATAAATGATATAGATATAAAGATTAAAATAGTCACAAAGATTTTCAAGTTAGATCATAGATGTCAAGAAAATAAATTTTAGCCATATATTATTATAATAGAATTACATTATGTGTCTTTGTTGTTGGCGTGATGCAAATAAATAGATTTTTATTGCAAATAAAAGAAGAATAAATAAATTAGTTGATTTGCTCCAAGTTATTCTGAACTAGTTTTCATTTGTAATATAAGTTGTTTGAAATATATTTCTAAGTTATTTTGAAATAAATTTTGATTTCAATATTATCAAGGACTCTGTAAAGGAAATTTTGAAAATCAAACAAATATAAGTAATAAATAAATAAATAAATAAATAGAGATAATATCAGACAATTAGTTTATAATGCATTCATTTTCAAATAACTCAGTAACGGGAAGAATTAATTCCAAAAAATACTAATTCATAAGAAATTGAACAGTTACTAACCGTTAAATTTACATCGGTAGCGGATAATAAAAAAAATTGCAAAAACTCATAATTATATATAAATACTAAAAAAATAGAAATGAGGAAACTAAAATAAAAAAGAAATATAAAAAACCAATAAACTAATATAAATTATTGAAAACTTGTGATGAATATCGAGAAGTTTAAATTTTAAAACTTGAAAAATAAAAGCAATTGAAAATCAATTGGCGTACCAATTGAATCTAAATTATTGTACAACATCATGATGATGTCAGCAAAAGAGCAGAAAAATTACAATTGAGAATCCAACTCCAATTGAAAACTATTGTATTATATATTATATGATTACATTAATTGTGAATACTATATTATTTGTAACATATTATTATTATTATTTTTTGAAAGGAAAATATCATTCTTGTCATTCAATTTCATGGGATCCCTCGAATCAAATCCGAGATAAAACAAGGAATACAGTCATGCCAATAAAGGTTACAACTGCATGTAGTAGCATAGGCAGCAATAGCTTGGCCAAGCTGATTTACCTCTCTCGAGATATGCTCACAGGATCCACAATTACCACTAATAAGAAGATCACGAACCTCCTGAATGATAGCAAAATCAGGTGCAAAAAGTTCTCTGCTCATCGGCCATTGCACCACTCTGAGGGCATCCGTCTTAGCCTTTGCAATAGCCACATTTCTCTTGCGCGCAAACTTCAGGCCTTCAATGATCGCCATAGATTCTACTCACTTGGACGTCGTCACCCCTGCACCTTTAACTGCAAAAGCCCCTCAGACCACTCCTTCTTCATCCAAGAAAATGTCGCCCAGTCCATACACTTGCTCCTCAACTCGCAGGGCTGCATCTGTGTACAGGGTGATCCTGTTCCATACTCCATTTCCATTCAGCCACTTAGTTTGCTCTTCCGATCTCAGTACCGCCAGCCACATTCTTCCTTTGGGTCTTTGCGGCTTGGTAGGATTCAATGCATAGAAGAATGGAGTCCCTTGTGTACCCGGTGCTCACGAGTCCTCCGCCATTCCGCAACTGATTGCGATGTTTCCAAATCATCCATATTGTCACTGAAGAAAGCTCACGGTTGGATTGTGACAATGAGGCAAGCACACTCCAGAAAAACAGCCCAAAGTCCAAGCCGATGCCTTCCTCTGCCCTTCAAAAACTCCAATAAACCTACTTCCTTCCAAACTTTTGAAACCGACTCACACTGGATGAAAGCATGGATGTCAGTTTCAACTGCATGGCACCGAGGACAAAGAATTGCTGCTCCAATATGACGCCGGATCAGATTCCTATTTGTTGGAATAGCACCCTGGAACAAGCGCTATACAAAGTGTCGAATTCTTAGTGCCATCCTTAACTTCCAAATCTGATCCCACTGACCTTCAGTTCCCTCATCTCTTTGGCTGATAGCGTGGTGGGAGCTTTGTTGAACCATGTGATAGCCACTTCAGACCGAGAAAACCCCATTCGAAATATGATGCCAAATAAGGAGATCCAAGTGGCTGCCATTTCCAATAGAATTTCCAAGATACGATACCGATCCACCAGCCAAAAGGCATTAGTAATAAGCTCCACGTTCCACCCATTAGGCAGTAAAATGTCTTGCACTTTGTCCATACCTTGCTGCCTTAGTGTAAAAGGCAAGAGGCCATGTGCCCCTAGAAGCCATTTATCGTCCCAAATTCTGATATCAAACCGATTACCAACCCTCCACCTCTCTCCTCTATCAATAATATCTTTTCCCCACAATAGGCTACGCCACATATATGAGCATCCCCTCCTCTCCACCGCCTCAAGGATACTCACTGTTGGAAAGTATTTGTGCTTCAAGATTTGTCCAGCAAGGGAATCGGGGTTGTGAAAAAGTCTCCAAATTTGTTTTTCTAGTAAGCGTTGGTTGAAAACCTGAATATCTCGAGACCGCAGTCCTCCCAACTTCTTTGCTTTACACATCGATGACCAGCTAATCCAGGCAAGTTTCTTCTGTTGTGATGTATTGCCCCACCAGAACTTAGAGAAAAGACTCTGATGTCATTACAAATGTATACCGGGATTTTTAATAAGCTCATGGTATATGTAGGAATTGCTTGCAGATCGGCCTTCAGCATCACCTCCTGCCCAACACTAAAGAAGAATCCTCATTTCTAGTTCTTTGTACGCTCCCAAATCTTCTCTTTTAAACTATTGAAAGTCTGTACCTTATTCCTCCCCACAACAGCAGAAAGACCCATATATTTATCGTGTTGCCTCAAAATGTTAACACCAAGCAACTCACCAATTTCCTCTCTCTGATCCCCAGCTATATTTGGCGAAAAAGTAATAGAAGTCTTTTCCATATTCACACATTGCCCCGATGCTTTCCCGTATATATCCAAGATCCTCTTAATACACACCACATCTCTCCTATTTGCTCAGGTAAAGAGAATTGAATCGTCAGCAATTAGGAGATGGCTAACCCGTGGACCTCCACAGGAACATTGCATGCCAAGAAGCTCCGTTTCCTGTTCCGCCTGTGATATCAAACTAGAAAAAGCCTCAGCATATAAAATAAATAGATAAGGCGAGAGCGGGCAACCCTGCCTCAAGCTCCTAGTTGGCTTGACCCGCCCCCTATAATTACCGTTGAAGGTGAAAGTATATTCTGCGGTTGAAATACAGTCCATAATACATAGCACCCAGGACTTTGAGAACCCCATTCTCTCCAACATAGCACGCACAAAGCCCTATTCAACATGGTCATATGCCTTGCTCATATCAAGTTTCAAGGCAAGAAACCCTTTCGTCCGTTGTTCTGCTTCCTCATTGAATGTAGAAGTTCAAAAGCTACTATAGAATTGTCTGTGATAAGCCTCTCAGGGACAAAGGCACTCTGATTATTTGAGATTAGCGGAGACAAAATCTATTTAAGCCTATTTGCTAAACATTTGGAGACAATTTTATACAAGACATTACATAAAGCAATAGGCCTAAACTCAGAAATATATTCCCGGGATTTCTTAAAACTTTAAGGCAAGCTTCAGAGACCGGACCTTTCAGTTCCTCCCAACAGGTTTGATAGAAAAGTGCATGGAATCCATCAGCTCCAGGAGCTTTGTGAGAGCCCATGTCAAACACTGCCTGCGTGACATCTTCCTCGGTAAAGGCCTGAGTCAAGCAAACAATATCCTGCTGGGTTAACTGCTTCTGGACCCGTTGCACCCCTTCCCAAATCTCCTCCTCTCTTGGGCCACTGCTAGTAAAAAGTTGTGAATAAAAACCCTCAATATGCTCTACCAGTTGGTTCTCCCCAACAATCCACCGC
>CAVNYN010234038.1:0-17886 GCA_963692815.1 Nyctanthes arbor-tristis
CCGGCGGTCTTGGTATAATCAAGAGAAAGAAGGATGTTGCTTGGCCAACTGATTTTCATGATCCTGTTAGGGAATCATTTGAGGCAGAACTTGAAAGGGTTCAGAAGATGCAAGAGCTTGAGAGGCAGAGGATTATTGAAGAACAAGAAAGAGCTCTGGAGCAAGCTCGAAGAGAAGAAGAGGAGAGGCTTAGAAGAATCAGGGAGGAGGAAGAAAGGCAGCGAAGGTTGGAGGAGGAAGCTCGTGAATCTGCTTGGAGAGCAGAACAGGAGAGACTGGAAGCTATTCGAATAGCTGAAGAGCAAAGAATTGCCAGGGAAGAGGAGAAGAAGAGAGCTCTTATGGAGGAGGAGAGGAGGAAACAAGCTGCCAAACAAAAACTTTTGGAATTGGAAGCTAGGATGGCCAAGAGGCAGGCTGAAGCTGTGGTTGTGGAAAACAAACTAGATGCTGTGGTGAAGGAAAAAGATAGCTTGAGAACTGGAGAGTTGGACAATTGGGAAGAAAGTGAAAGAATGGTGGATAAGATGGTGACATCCACACCATTTGATTCATCGGCATATGACAGACCCTTTGATATCAGTTCGAGGCCTTATCCTCCTAAAGAAGGTTCTTCTAGCTTCTTTGATAGAGGAAAAAGCGTTAATTCATGGAAAAGGGATACATTTGAAAATGTGAGCACCTTGCCCTTACCAGCACAGGACCAAGAGATTGGTCATAACAGTCCAAGACGGGACACATTTGGTGGTGGCAGGACAGCTCCTAGGAAAGAATTCTATGGAGGATCTGGTTACATGACTTCTAGAGCTTATTCCAAAGTGGGCACGCAAGAGCCTTTCTTAGATCAGAAAGACCATAGGTGGAATCTGCCTGGGGATGTTGACCTGTACAGCAAAACCCGGGAAATCAATTCTGATTTTCATGATAATCTTGCTGATAGATATGGTGAAATGGGATTCGAGCATGGCCATGCTCGTAATACTCGCTCACCTTACCCAGAGCGATTGTATCTGAATCCTGAGGCAGATGAGCTTTATCCGTATGGGAGGTCTCGGTACTCCATGAAGCAGCCTCGTGTCCTCCCTCCTCCTCTTGCTTCCTCTCAAAGGACTTCTTTCAGAGGTGTCGATGAGAATCCTAGTCGGTCGGCTGTCTTAGATAATCATATCCATTATACTTACAGATCAAGTGACTCCACTAGGCAGGCGGATTATTTTGGTGGTAACCAGGAAGCCCTCGAACCATCGGAAGCTGTTGAACTGCATCAAGAAAAAGCAGCTAGTGAGGACCAGAAATTGAAGGATATTTCATCAAGATGTGATTCACAATCTTCACTATCTGTTTCAAGCCCACCAACCTCTCCACCACATCTATCCAATGATGAATTGGATGAATCTGGGGATTCTCCTGTGATATCCATTGTAGCAGAAGGAAAAAAGCATCAACTAGCTGGGAATGATAGTTCTGGAAATAATACCATCATGGTACCACAAGGTTTGACTTCTGTTGTTGAGGATGAGGAGTGGACTCCCGAAAATGATGATGAGTTGCAGCAGCAAGAAGAATATGATGAGGATGAAGATGGTTATCAGGAAGAGGATGAAGTACGGGAAGTAGATGATGGGAATCTTGAACTGGATGCAAAATTTGAAGATTTGCATCTTGTAGACAGAGATTCTTCTCATATTTTGGAAAATGTGGTCTTAGGTTTTGATGATGGCGTAGAAGTTGTAATTCCTAGTGATGATTTTGGAAGAAATTCAGGTACTGAAGAATGCACATTTGGCATTTCTGGTAATCGGATTTCTATTGTGGAGGAACAAGAAGCTATTGATAGGGTTCCAGATGATGAACAGAGTTTTTTGCCTGCAGACAGTTCTTTTGGGACAGGAAAAGATAGCTCTGGCAAAATCTTAGAATCTAAAATGGCATTGTCAGGGGATACAGTTCAATCTATCAGTGCTCCATTTGCGGCTGCAGAAACAGATCTTTTGTATTCAGATGCTTCAGGTAACCCTGGTCTCCCTGCCCAACAAACTATCTCAGCTTCAGGTGATGTCACATCTGCTGCTGGTCAGACCAGCATGTCATCAGTAGTTTCTGGTGGGACTCAGGCTGACGTACCAGTCAAGCTTCAATTTGGCCTGTTCTCTGGTCCCTCTCTGATACCACACGACGCTCTTCCGATCTCAGATTGGTTCAATACAAATGCCTCTCCATATACATCCACCTGTTGGTCCATCTCTTACCCAAGTTCATTCTTCACAACCTCCTATCTTTCAATTTGGGCAGCTGCGTTATACATCATCTGTCTCGCAGGGAATTCTACCCATGCCCCCTCAATCGATGTCATTTGTTCAGCCAAACATGCAGGTTCATTATAATCTCAGTCAGAATGCTGGTGGCTCTGTGCGTAATAAATCTGCTCCAGATGCCCTGCAGCATGCAGAAAAAGTTGAGGTGACTTCCCTTTCAGCAAATGAGGAAACTAGTTCTCCATCATTACCACCAGAGGAATCCCATGAGAAGCATCTCAGGGAACTAGGATCAGTTTTACCAGAGGACAGTTCAGAAGGAAAATTTCCAGGACTTATCAGGTCTGTAGTCTCTGATGCTGGTGATAACAAAGTCAATTTAGAATCTGGTTTTCAAGCAGAAGAGAGAAGGCAACGTGATTCTGATCCAAACAATCATTTGTCATCGTCAAAGGAGAATGGATCTGCGAGTCACTTGCAGCATGTGCAACCATCATCCAAGTACATGTATGGTGACAAAAATTTCAGCAGATCTAGACCTCAAGGCCCATTAGGAGGAAGTAAAGGGAGAAGATATGCATATGCAGTTAAAAATACCAACACAAGGTCTTCTATTTTGGCTCCTGATACTTCTACACGTTCAAATGGGTTTCAAAGGAAACCTAAACGAACTGTCCAGCAAAGTGAATTTCAAGTCCGGGAGAATGAAAAGAAACAAGTGAAACTGGAATCTGGAGCTACCATTAACAATGGAGGATCAGTTGACAAGTCAAATTACAAAAGAAGGGCGGTGGGACTTATTGCAAGTGGAGGTTCCAAGAGAGGTGCCATTTCTAATAGACCGCTGAAACAGAGAGTTGAATCAGAGAGCTCAGTGTCTGGAAATACTAGTTCTCAGGAGTTGAATTCCAGTGACAGACTAGGGAAGGAAAGTTTAAAAGATTTGTCGGTGAAGAAGCAGAATATTTCTCCTTCTAGGGAGGCTAACTTCAAGAGAAATGTCTCTGAGGAGGATGTGGACGCTCCCTTGCAAAGTGGCGTTGTTCGGGTGTATAAGCAACCTGGTATAGAAGCTCCCAGTGATGAAGATGACTTCATTGAAGTTAGATCGAAACGGCAAATGTTGAATGATAGACGTGAGCAGAGGGAAAAAGAAATAAAAGCAAAATCGCGAATTGCAAAGGTATCATTGCATTAGAAGTACCCCCCCCCTGGCGGCCCCTCCTTTTTCTTGGTTTGTTCTCTGATGATTTCCATTACTCCAATCACATTCTCTCTCATCTCAGCTGTTACCGAAATCTCGTGCTCATAGACAGAGCGCTGTGGTCTCGACAAGTCCAAATAAGCTGTCTGCTTCCCTGGGCAGACAATCATCAACCAGCCCTCACATGGATCCTGTTGCCTCAGAGGGCAAACCATTTGGTAATAAAGAAGTATCCACTGGAGTGACTGAAGTTCCCCAGCCACTGGCTCCAATTGGCACTCCTGCTGTGAATACTGAGAGTCCGCCAGATATATCATCTCATGCCATCACGTAAATATCCTTTGTTTGAAACCTTGCTTGTGAATCTTATTTAGCACAGACAATTGAAGTATTTTTGGTGTGTATTCTTACACGTTTTTGTAGGTCCCTCCAAACAGAAACGGATCCTGTTTTTTCTAATAAAGAAAAAGACCATGAGACTGACAAAATTTTTGAGAACAATAAGGTTTCGGATAATTACCAATCATCTGCAAGTACCTGGGGCACTGCAGCGATTAACCAACAGGTACAATGAACTCTCTTTTATTAATATATTTGGATTAGTTATAGCTGGTGACTATTGCCACACTTGAGAATGCTTCCAAGCATGCTCAGTTTACTGTCAACTCTTCAATAGTTGGGAGCCTTAGAAGATGTATAACTTTCATGGGAGCTATTAATTATTTTCTTGTAACAGAGGATATTTTCTTATCATGACTTTTAGAGCACGTACTTTGTATCTTTTAATTGATTAGATTAAGTCAAACATTAATACCAACCAGATATTCTTTATAAAAATTATTTTTGACATTTGCCTATAATCTCTCTACTCCACCATACATTACCCCAAAAGTCACTATCAAAAAATCACTTTTGATTTTACGCTACCAAGAAAAAGCTCGTAGCTTTTGCTTCTCGTTACTTATTCTTTTTTCAATGTCCTGGTCACAAACTCAAGAACTTTAGAGGGAAGGGAGGAGGGGAATCATTATTGCAACACATATTTGCTCTTATATTAAGAAACATGCATGCTAAACCTAGGTGATTCTTCCATGATTCAACACATCATATCCAATCCCGAACTCCTACAGGGAGCTTCTGAGGGGCGTAGGCTAGACTATGTGAAAGGCGTAAACACGGGTAATCGTTTAGCCCCACCATCAACCCCTTTAGCAGTTAATAGCTTACTAAATAAATTGATATCTTCTATTTTTTTCCAACTCTTCTGATTCTTTTCCCTTTCTATCTCCCTCCTTTTACCTTTCTCCTTCTACTTTTGTGGTTCTTATTCATATGGCGTTCAGCATCAGTAGCATTATTATGTAATCGTGATCAGGACCCTACCTGCTGTTGGACCATAGGTAGTTGAGAACTGCTTGGTAAACCTACGCTGGTGGTACTAGCAGTTTGAGTCTCATCCAATATAATATTTGCGTGCATATGTTAAAAACTTAATTAGGTTGAAATTTGTGCTTGCTTTTGCTCCATTATCCAGCTTTTATCAAATTATAATCATTATTATATGCCTTTTACTGAGTGATTGCAAAGAAGTCTTATTCATTATAATCTTTGCTGTTATCTTTCTTTATTTCCATCTCACTTCCAAGTAATCTTGATTCACCAGCTTTTAAGAATACCCTTTTAAGGATATGTTTATGGATATTCATATTAGTTGAATTTTCAATTTTCCTTTCAAAAAATTAGTACTGCATAATGATTCTTCACAAATTAAAGTTAGTACTCAGATAGTATACTTGTGTTTCTAATCATGGAAGTCGGTTCCTGGGTATTTTTGGCAATTCTTGTAACAACATGTGATTCCAATTACCATAATTTTTGATATGATCAAGTAATTGAGCTTCAATGTTGGCATATTTTTTCTTTCTTTCTTTTTTTGGGTTGGGGGTTGGGGTGGGGTTTGGAATCTCAACCCATTCACTTCATATTAAAATCAGTTGTCATTCAGTGTTCACTTTATTCGTTATGAAATATTCTAGAAATTAGTTTGTCTAATTCTGTTCTATGGAATTGCTTCTGCTGATAAATTTACATGTTTAATTTTTGGCAGGTTATGACCTTGACCCAGACTCAACTTGAGGAGGCTATGAAGCCTGCCAGATATGATTCACACATTTCTATTGAAGGTCATTCCAGCACAGTTAACGATCCTGTCTTGCCATCCTCATCAATGTTGACAAAGGACAAGTCTTTCTCTTCTGGTGCAAGTCCAATCAATTCCCTGCTTGCTGGAGAGAAAATTCAATTTGGTACTGTAGCTTAGACTCTTACGTCTTGTTTGATTCTCATTATTTTTCCACATTATAATTTCAAGTAACACTGATTTGACAACTATTTAACTACCCCCACACATTTCACCACCACACATTTCAAATTTCAATTAAATCTCTACTATTCATTACTAATTATAATTTAATTATAATTTGATTCTCATAATTTAATTAATTATTTATTTTACTATTTATTTGTTCGACAGGTGCTGTTACCTCCCCGACTGTCCTTCCTCCAACTAATCGTGTTGTTTCACATAGGATTGGTGCCCCAGGCTCCAAACGACCTGCTCTTCCGATCTCCGCAATCTTTCTGCTACTGAAAATGATTGTTCTCTTTTCTTCGATGAAGAGAAACACTCTGGTGACTCTTGTGCTGCTTTACAAGAGAGTGAAGCAGAAGCTGAAGCAGCTGCTTCTGCAATTGCTGTTGCAGCCATCAGCACTGATGAGATTGTTACGCACAGTCTGGGATCTGTCGGTTTCTCAGATTCTAAAAATTTCAGAGGGGCTGACATTGATGGAATTATATTAGGTATCTTTGAAGTTTCTCCTCCCTTTTCATAGAGCAGCCTTTATTATACATTTTCATTTGTGAGTTCATTTAACTGTTCAAGTTTATTACAGCTGTGTCAGGAGATCAACAATTGGCAAATCAATCACGAGGTGAAGAATCCTTAAGTGTTTCTCTTCTCTGCCGATCTTTCTGTTGAGACAACTCCAATCTCCTTATGGCCAACAATGCCAAGTCCTCAGAGTTCTACACCCCAGATGCTTTCACAATTTCCTGCAGGTCCACCTTCGCATTTCCCCTTCTATGAGATGAACCCCATCTTGGGGGGTCCAATCTTTGAGTTCAGTCCACGTGAAGATTCTTCTTGCACCCAGTCGCAGCCCCAAAATGGTACTGCAACTAGTTCACGACCTCCTGGTACATGGCAACAATGTCACTCTAGCCTGGACTCGATATATGGCCCTCCAGCTGGATATACCGGTCCTTTCATCAGTCCGCCTGGTGGTATTCCTGGGGTGCAGGGGCCTCCTCACATGGTTGTCTACAACCATTTTGCTCCAGTGGGACAGTACGGACAGGTTGGTTTGAGTTTTATGGGTACGACTTATATTCCTTCTGGTAAGCAATCTGATTGGAAACACAATACAACATCTTCTGCCATGCATGTTGGGGAGGGAGAAATGAGTAGCATGAATACTACTACTGCACAACGCAATGTGTCCAACATGGCTGCTCCTGTTCAGCATCTTGCACCCGGATCACCACTCTTACCTATTGCCTCTCCCTTACCCATGTTTGATGTGTCTCCATTTCAGGTAAAATATTAAGCCTCACGCAAGACAGTTTCCATGGAAGCTTAATGCATGGATAATAAGTAATGTTTGACCCACTTTAGTTTAAGCTAACCAAACACTCAAAATGTTGTAGAAGCTGTTTTAGAGTTTTGCCATTCTATTCTCATTTTCTTTATTCACTTCCTGTCTTACTATGCTTGCATTCTGGATTAGCTGTAAAGACGAACTATGCCTATAAATTTGGAGTTTGCTACATGAATAATGGTACTCCATTTGAACCATGGTTATCTTCCTTGGCAACCTTCAACTAAAGCTCTCTCTCTCTCTCTCTCTCTGTAGGTTTGTAGAAGACATGTGCCAACGGCTATATAAGTCATTTTACATTTCTCATTATAGTCTTATGCAAGTTTTCATTATAACAAGAATCAAACTCCCCTTAAATTTGAATTTTGCCGTCAGTGATTTCTGCTCTCTCTTTCTATGTCCTATCATTTTTTTTTTAATTTTTTATTCTTTTGGGAAAAGGTTAATCTTAATAATTTCATGGAACTATGTTATTTTTTAAACTGCCAACTCACCATTGAACCTATTCTTGTCATATCTGTTATATGCTCATTAGATCTGTCCTTGTTATCAATTGAACTTAAATACCTAAATTGTCGCTCTTTTAGGTGACATGCTTTACTAACTCCAATATTATTATCGTTATTCAGAGTAGAGAATATGATCTAAAAAGAAATATTGTTTGTTACTGGCTTCAAGACGCTCCATTTCTTTATCCATTTATGATATCTTAAAATGCATTGAACTTTCTTTCAGTCTGCTCCAGACATGTCTGTCCAAGTTCAATGGCCCCATCTTCCTGCCTCGCCACTTCACTCACTTCCTCCCTCTAGACCGTCGCAGCAACAAGCAGATGCTGTACTGCCTTCACAAGTCAGCCGTGGACATTCCATTGATCAACCATTAAATGCCAATAGGTTCTCTGACTTCCGAGTTTCAACACCATCAAAAAATGACGCTACTTTTTCTGTAGCACCGGATACAAATGTTACCCAGTTGGCGGCTGAGCTAGGATTAGCGGATTCATTGAGATGCATCAGTTCAGGCACTTCTGCACAGATTGGCATTGACCAAAACTCCACTGGAAACGCTAATGATGAGTCAGGCGAGACTGAAGTTCATAAGAATGGCATTGACAAAAATGGTGAACACCAGAGCACTAATTCTCTGAATACTCAGCCATTTGCCCAGAAGAATGCATCTGTCCGACAGGGTAATTCCTCTAGCTACAGTTATCAAGGAGGTGGTGGGATGTCCCAACGAAACAATACAGGAAATGAGTGGTCCTACAGAAGAATGGGTTATCAGGGAAGGAGCCAGTCTGCTAGTGCAGAGAAGGGTGGTGTTGGTTCAAAAATGAAACAAATATATGTGGCTAAACAAATCCCAAGTGGGAGTTCCAGGGCAGTATGAGCAGACTAGAGTTTTATGGCAGATAGTGGAAAGAGGATATAAAAGTGAGCCCCACTTCTGATAATAACATCTGGTTTTGGGATCTTTGTGGTAGCACTTCACAAATCGGTTAGTTTTGGGATTCTTTTTCTGCCTTAAACAGGTTTCATTCGGTTGTGGAACTGGACAGTGATGGTTATTTTCAGAACATGGCAGTCCAAGTCTCCATCTGGGTATTGTACTGTAGAGCAGACATTCTCTATTCAGGTTCATCATCTTTGCTTGGCTGCACCGATCTCCTGAAGTTTTTTGTTTTTCTTTCTGCTACCTGGTTGATGTATTGGAACAGTAATAGCTTAATAGATATATCGTTTGTTAATTTTAGTGAGGATTAAAGTTAAAAAGAACTTGATCTCTCCAACTGGATGCTTAATGTAGAAGGGAATTTCTACTAAGGTACCCTGCGGGGATTTTGAACATCTTTTACATGTTTTCTAGACCATGGCTCAAGATATGCTCTTATCAGTCTTCTTAATTACTTACTGGGGCATCGCTATTGCGAAATGGCTCTTCCTAGTATTATGTTGCTTAGGAGTGTTATCCATATTTGGGTTAGGCGTGCACATAAATTGTAGCCCTCGTGATTGCCGTTTTCAAGTATTAATTTATTTGATGTTGCTTGTTGAAGCAGCTCCAAGCGTAATGGTTTCAATTCTACTTGAAGAATTTCTAGCACTCAGAAGATATTTGAGTTTTTAACACATGCATGTATGAGGAATTGTGGTATTGGGCATTGCCGTATATCTGCACTAGACATCGTTAAGAGGAAATAATAATAATAATAATAATAATAATAATAATAATAATAATAATAATAATAATAATAATAATAATAATAATAATCGGGCCTTTCGTGAGATGATAATAATTTTTATTTTTAGTTTTCGATTCAACATCAACATTGATCCAATACGTTACATCTTTAGCATTCCAACATTTTATACTGATTAAATTGAAATATTTAATCAGTATTAAAAGTATTTTCTATTATTGTATAAATAATTTTGTGATACCATAAGACATACATCATGCGCATTTGAACTACCCGTGTTTATAATTTATTCGGTCAGTCCCAGGGTATTAAGCGTAACCGCAGTGCTTTATAGGAACTTCTAGTCACTCAATTCCAAAAATATTTTGGTCCTCAATATTGTCAATTTTAGTCGGCAATTTTCGTGCAAAATCCATTTCCATTCACTTGATTGGCATAAAGCCACATATTTGTTTTTAAATTTATAAGAGGTTATTATTCGTAGTACAATTAACAATGATGAGAATTTTTTTATTTTTTATTTATTTTTTTTAAAGAGAGCGATAAGAAATGGTTAAATAAAGTGATAAAGAGCGGTCCTTACTATGATGAGAAAAAGTTAAATAAATTGGTAAAGAGCAATCCTTACCAAGACAAAGTCCTAATTTCGAGTCTATATTACCCTCCCCGAAGATCTCCCAATTGTATTATTAAAAAAAAAAAGGAGCTCCATGCACCTCGCTACCCATACTGAATGAATGCATTGGAAATTAGGAATATTTCCATATGACGGCTCCACTCGAGCATCTCCAATGTCTAGTTAAGGTCGAATGTCATGGCTCAAAATTCAACATGAGAGAGAGAGAAAGAGAAAAAGGAGAGAGAAATTGAGTGGGAAGAGAGAAAAAAGTGAAGAAAAATAGATGAAAATTTAAAAAAGAGGAGAGAGATAGAGACAAATTCAAAAATAATAATAAAATAATGATTGACATGGTGAAGAAGAATGTAAATATATGACATTTCACATCACACAATGAAGAAAAAGTGCGGTAAAAGAGATTAAAGTGATTAAAAGAAAAAGAAAATAGGAAACATATGAGACTCATCAATTTTTTTGTGTGTATCTCTCTCATGTTAAACTTTGAGCCATGATATTTGACATTGACTGTGCATTGAAGATGCTCTAACTACTTAAAAGAAATTGGCTGCATTGGGTAATGGGTTGATTTCGCTTGTTAATTAATGCATTTAGTTATGGATGATTGAAGTTAATTAAAATAAGGGTTAATTTCGGATATCGTCCCCGACCTTTAAGGAAGCTAAAACTCTGGTGGTGGATATATGTTAAAGACTGCCCATGTCAGTCAACCAGAGAGTAGGCAATATAATGATGACGAAACACGCTTTTCTGCCGATAACAAACCCACCAATTTTCCTTTCGAACAAGGATAATATATAATGTAATTTGTCCCCTTCTAGAGTTAACAACCCTACTGTCACAAAGTAGAGTTCTACATTCGTCAATGTGGAAACAAATCCATGGAATCCAATATCAAGACAGCTCTTGATATTTGGATTAAAACCCGTATAGAAGGTGGAGCTTGCAATGACAACAAATATTAGAGCATCTCTAATGGAAGGGTGGATTGTGGGTGTGATGTGGAGGAGAGAGATGGACATAAGATGATTATTTTAAATAAATAAGAATGGAAAGAGATACAGTGAAAAAAGTGGGAAAATGAAAAAGAGGAGAGAGATAGAGATAAATTCAAAAATAATGATAAAATAGTAGTGAATATAGTGAAGGTGGGGTGTATTTGTGGACCTTGCACAGGACTCGATAAAGGAAAAGCGAAGAAAAACAGTGTACAGGAGATAAAAGTGATCAAAATAAAATGAAAATAGATAAACTTTCGAGATCCACGATTTTTTTGTGTCTCTCTCTATTTGAATGGACATTGTCCATAAAAATGAGCATTGGAGATGCGCTAAGCTCAACCATCCCCGGAAACTGAAAATATAGCTCTAAATACTCATTTATTCTTATATAACTTTAAATAATAAAGATAATACCGGAAACAAAGGCATGAGATTTCGCTTTTCATTTCAGACCGCCTTAACATAATATTGGGATATAAACTATTATATTATTTATATACCAAGCAAGTTAACTCTCAAAAATTATTTGTAATTCGAATTGTGCTGCAACAGTTAAAATACTTGTATTTCGGGTTCGAACCACAATGCCCCTCCCCTCCGGAATACTCCCTCTCATAATATATTTTGTAGTATGAATATAATTAGTGAATCCCTTTCAACAACTTTCAGGAAACTTCCCAGCCATGTTGTACACATAGATACATATCATGTGAATTTGAAATACACAGAAATACACATAGCTTTAACTTGAAATACACATAGCTTGTATCTATGCATACTTTAGTTTTCTCCGCTGCTACATCTACTTTCACTAACCCTCTTTCATTATATTTTTACCCGATGACATCTCATTTGACCATCAAGGTCAAATCAGCTATGGTCACATTATAATGATTAACTAACAATAATAAATTTTTGTTTCATATCTCTTACCGTGATACAATTGTACCAAATAACATAAGAGTTCTAAAGGTAGATTTTATGTAGAGACAAATTGGGCTTTGAATTGGAAGTCTCATATATTTCTATATCCAAATCAACTTTAAAGGATCAATAAATAAATATTTGTACTCCACGCTTACCCGGCACATCGACACCGACATGGAAAGGATTCAATTATTTGCATATGGCTCCACCGGTACGACAAATAACTATTTAAAAAGAAATTGGTGGGGGGAGAAATGGGTTTTTAATTTATGGTCCGTAGACGATTGGCTCTACCCAATCATTTCCTTCTTTGTTTTCTATTCCTCTGGTCCCTGTCAACCACCGGAAAATATTAATGAAAGATTTCAATTTCATGTGCATTTTGGGTAACAACAAATAATTAATTCTGAAAATGGTTAGATGAAAATGTTGTCTCTACTTTACATAAATGGTGATGGGTCAATAGGTACAATACAATAATAATTCAGAGCTCACGGCACCAGTAGGCTCGGAAACAAGGGGAAAAAAATTGGTTTTATGGAGTTTGAGGCCATATGGCAGTGAGACTTACTAGCAAGCTCCTTATGGAACCGACAGTGGGTCATAAAATCATCTTCAAGGTACAGCAGACATGGGAAAGTTATTATCAAATGTGGGACTCAACTAAGTACACGTCATTTCCTGCTAGTATTTTTTTTTTTTTTTCCAAGGAAAGATCAAATATTTACTCAAAATACTTGGTGCCCACAGAAGGAGGGTAATCTCCCTATACATAGACAAAAGGAAAACCAAAACCAAATGAAGAAATAGAGAAGCAAAAACCAAAGGAAAGGAGCCGAAAGGCAAACTTGGCAGTAGTAGCAGCAGCAGCAGATACGGAAGTCTATCCCTCAAGCCATCCAGATGCTTCATCAAGAAACCCTGAAAGGAATGATACTCCACATCAAGGAATTTCGTCCACCACCAAGGCCTCGACGTCAGCAACTGCCGGAATGGAGGCACATATTTTTTCTTTCCCATCTTTAATTCATCCACTGAAGCCAAGATTTCCTATTCCATCCAACTAAAGCTCAATTTAATTTCTTCTCCTTGTTCCAGCGGAGTATAAATCTTCCTGCGGTGGGGGACGCCAAGAACAGGGCTTCTTGATAAAATTTCTTGATGGCCTTTGGAGTGAACAGGGCTTCTCCTTGCTAGTATTTTTTCTATATATATATATATGTCAAATAGAAATAGAATGAGCAAAATTGAGTTATTTTGTAGTATATGAGAGTTCTGTAAATGTAATTAGTTTCACTGAATTCCATTTTAAACTAAAAACAGATAGCTAACAAATACTCTTCAAAGTAAAAATAAAATAAGTAGTCTCCGTAAAAAAATAATATCCATTCAAAATAATAATAAATGGAGAAAATAGTGTAAGATTTGCAAATCCAATGAAATATTCGGATTATTTGATCAATTTTGATCTAAAAAAGTAACTTCATTATGAATATTTACAATTTTTTTTTTTTATTATGTGAAATTTTACCATAACCACATCCTTGTTTGGAAGCATTAAGCTTGTGATTTTAATGTTCAATATGAGTTTAAACAAATTGTATACTTACAGTAGCTCTTTGATGTACATTAGATAACGAGTCTTTGAATCTTATGAATAACAACATTATTCATATGAGTAGAGAATCCGTTCAAAGCATATGTATCTCATTCGCATTACTAGTTCAGACAAATTGTTCACCAAAATACAAAACTTCTAAAAACCCACACTTTCCCATTACATATCATCAGCAACCGGACAAGAAATCTAGTAACTCAACGAAAAGTACTGAAAAGTAAAAGGACAAAACAAAACAAAAAAGCAGAAATAGAACAAGAAACTAATTATTTCACATCATATTCATAAAACTTAATAATTAACCAAGGGAAAATGAAATCCAAATGATGCTTAACAATTAATTATTATACAGTTGCTGACGAGGATGTGGGGTGGCAAATTATAACGTTGGTTGGCGTTTGGTTACACTTAAATAATTAAGTAAGTTTTTTGTTTTGCTTTTGCTTAAACTCCATGATTATCAGTAACCCTTTCACTTTGCTTCTTCTTCAACTTGAAGATTGACGCACCGCACAAGCAACCACTTGTGCCCATTGTCTCAACCTTGTCTTCACCGTCTCTGGATTATCCCCTGTTCGATTCAAAGCCAGAACAAAAGGAATTTCAATTCGGTTTCAGTTTTAACATCTTCTGCAAATCAGGATATTACTGCTTTTTTTTTTTTCAGTTTAAAAACACTATTCTTTAATCGAATCAGATTGCTCTTTGATCTAAATTCTTGAAGGTGGACACAGATAACGAGACTAAATAAAATGGAAGTGATTCCTTACCGGGGCCGAAAATGGTGTGGGGACTTCCACGGGGAGAGGGTGTGTCGGAGGATGGCGGCTGCGGCGGTGGCAGCTTTGAGTTTGAGATGGAATCGTTGTACTGTTTGTTAACTGAATAGTAGAGTCCATAAGCAGGAAATGTATCGGACAACCGCTTATCCATCTTGGGAGAGTCAAACCCAAATCCCAGCTCTATGCAGGCCTTGAGTTCATCTAAATCCTCGTCGGTGACGCTCTTGCTCCGCCGGTTATGGCGGTCTTTCCGCCGTAGCCACACCTCGTCGCGGTAGGAGTCGGGGGACCAAGAGTTCTGTTTGCACAGAGAGGAAACTACAGGTCGCGCCGCCGGCAAGGAGAGGGGCAGCTGTGGTGGTGGTGGTGGGGAGGTGGGGCGTGACATGGAGGTGGTGGTGCACCGCTCGCCGCCCAAACCCTGAGGCGGGCAGATGGGTAGGCCGGCGGAGAGCTCTATGGCTCCAAGTTTTTTGATTTTGTCAAATTGAAGGGTGGAAATGAGATGGGGTTGGATTATATTTTGTTCTTCTTGCTGGGCTTTGATTGGTGGGTCTTGTTGTGGGTCCCGAAAATTAAGAATTGTTTGGCAACCTCCATTTTCTGATGAAAATAGAATCTGCCCTTTTTTTTTTTTATGTGAATATAGTTTTCCCATGGGAACAACTGTTGTGTCCAATGGGCAAAAATGTTCACCCACCCACTAGTGGATGAACTTAAATTGTCCTCGCCTACATAGAAAACTGTGATTAATATTTTCACATGTGAGCGAACCCGAGGCGGTGATTGGTCTTTCCATATGTGGGCGGACTCACAGCCCATACGTGGGAGGACCAATTACCGCCCTCATATAGGCGATGGGTGGTGTAAATTCACCTACTAATATGTGGGTGAACGGGGCTAGTCCAATGAGTACCTACCATATAACTCATTGACACCATAAAATAGTATTCAATGAACAATATAGAAAAATTGGGAGAACAATTCTGTAATTTACAATTGGATAATTTATACTTACCGTCTTTAACTTTCAACTTTTAATTGAGTACGTCCCTAACCTTTAATTCTATTCTTAGAGATCCCCAACCCTTACCAAAATACCCAACCAAATTCCTGAAGACAGAAATCGTCTAACATAGCCGTTAGTCAAAGAGCTGACCACGGGTTATTCTGGTAAGGCATAAAATTTTTTTTTTTAATTTAAAGATAAATTTTCAAAAAAAAATTAAGGTTTGGGAGTGGGAGGCCAACTGCCATTTCCGGCAGCCAAAGAGCTACTAGAAATGACAGCTTGGGGGGGAGGGGGACTCTCCCCACCCAACCTTTTTTTTTTTGATTTATTTTAAAATTTTTAAATTAAAATATTTGTTTTTTGTGTTTTACCAAAATTATCTATGGTCAACACTTTAACTAACAGCCATGTTGGACGGTTTTTGTCTTTAGAGACTTGACTGGGGATTTTGGTAAAGGTTGGGGGACCCCAAGAGTAGAATTAAAGATTATGGATATATTCTATTAAAAATTAAAAAGTTGAGGACGATAGGTATAAATTACCCTTTACAATTTTGTTTTGTTAGAAGGCCCGGAGAGCCGATATAAAAAGAATGGAGTGATAGTTTCTTTAGTAAAGAGGGCTAATAACTCACATACAAAAAATCAATTTTTAATTAAGTGGTAGAAATAAAAGAAATATGTTTATGGACGAGAAAGAAGAATTCATTTTTTACCAGTACCAAATGATTAATGTATTTATTCTCCCAAGAGAAGCCAAAGCCTATGGTCAACGTGACGTGAAGCTATTAGGTAGCTCTAGTCCATGAATATCACAATGGTTGTGTTCGAGTCAAATGCAGAGTATGTTGTGGATGCAATAGCTAGTAGTAATGTGTAGGACCATACTGAATTTGGATCGCTCGTTTAAGACTGCAAGGCAATGCTTGAGCATTGTTGTACTTTGAGTGTTGCATTACCTTGGCTTGTTTCTTGCTTGAATGTCGACGTATCTGACAATTTGATTAATAAGAAGATTTAAATGTTTTGCTTAAAAAAAAAAAAAGAAAAAGAAATATTCAATGCTACAAAGTGTAATATTATTTTAATTAAATTTGTTGAAATGTAGAGTTGAAGAGCATCCATTAGAATCATATACATATATATATCAAAACATGTACAAAAAACAATTAATGGTTTTCTGTCCGCAACGCATTTCTATTTAAAAATAAAATTTATTTAAATTAATCACGTCTATATATTTGACAAAACTCAGTCATACTGCACAAAACTCAACCATTCATTCTCATAAAATCTATATGTATTGTATTATTATTGTTATTGTTGTTATTGCTATTATTATTACTCAATGATGAGAGGAGTAAACATGCAAAATATAGTGAGATATGAGTAACTATATTGACACCACTATTTTTTATAATCACACATCTTTAATTTACTTCATATCCTTAGTTTTCTTATCTATCGTACTTACACTCTTAACTTTTTGTAATTATATTTTTTTCCTTCGCTTTCTATTGATTTGAATCTCTTATATTTAACAAAGGTTTTATCCAAAAATTTAATTCAAGAAGCTGCTAAATACTTCAAAGAAGTAAAATATGCCAAATTGTTGAGTGAAAATTAATTATTTTTTCATTGTTTAGGACTCCCTTGATAAAAGAAATTGGACGAAAATTATTATTTAAGACAAGAAATATTATTATTAGATAAAAAAGTTGCAAAAAAGAAAGTGATAAATATGTATGAGTGTAAATGGAAAAATAAATAAATTTCATGTATCATTTATATAAATAAAATGTGGTGTGTTTATAAAAAAGTATAGTATCAATATATTTTCTCGTGAGATTATTATGAAAGAGTTAAATATTTAACGACAAAATCACCAATCCCAAGTCATAATAACTCATTATCGATACACTATAATCCTTAAAATCTATACCCAAAAAATAAAAGAAATAAAAATCTATACAAGAAAAATAAAAGAAATAAATAAATTGATATATTTACTGCCTTTGCTTAATGCACTTCAATTTGCCATCAATTTCTACTGCGCGAAAAAAGTAAATAAATAAATAAATTCATGACTTTCACTCAATTACAAATTATATAATTAAATTCCCGAATTACCAATATATATATATAAATATATAAAAGTACATAAATATGTATATATACATATAATAATATGTATATAAAACCAACTTAGGGCTTTTTGATCCTCTTTATAATTTCAACTTATAATTTCACCTACTACGATTTGACTGTTGATTTGACAACTACTCAATAATCACCACACATTTCACTAACTTATAATTTCTATTTATAAATCAAATTCATAAAGAGAGTCAAACATCCACTTAAACTCCATATCACAAAACCAACACCAATGAAAAAATAACACATGTGTAAAATACATAGTACCCTGTAAAGAAAAAGAGAAGTCAATATTACATGCAAATATAGATATTAAAATTACGACACAAGTAATCTTAAGTTATAATATTTTATTTTATAATGGCATGTGGG
>CAVNYN010234039.1:0-16893 GCA_963692815.1 Nyctanthes arbor-tristis
TTAGCACCACATATGCAGCCCGACCTCACAGCTGTCCACATGGCGCTGACACGACCGACTCGTGGTCTCCATGTTGGTGCTATGTCAGCAATCTGTAGTTGATAGTTAAGGTCGTGAAGTTAATACTTAGGTTGATATCATTAACCGTAAAAAGTGTGCTCCATAATGGGGATTGTGTAGGCTTTAGAGAAAAATCCGCTACAAAATACATTTATATTTCCATTCATGTGAATTAGTTGATCAAATATAAGATAAATAAACGATCGTTAGGTTACTTTTTTTTCCAATAATTTGAGTCTTTTAAGATATAGAGACCGAAATTCATTAAACTCGGAAGATTTATAGATTGGTATGCTTACACAAATCACACCATATTACAACAAGTATGTTAAACGACAAATCCTTTATCCTTCACTAAACATTACCAACACCCCCAACTCCTCCCCCGCCCCCCAAAAAAAAAAATGATTAGAATGTAATTCACATTATTTCAAATAGATAAATAAATTTTTTGATACAAAATTGAAATAAGATGAACCAATGAGCCATTTTCTAAACTATTTTTAAGCGGTTCAATTCATTGTAACCGAAAGAAATTTGATAGCATAAAGAAAACACATCAAATCAACTTATGAGAAAAAAATCCCCAGGAGACCAATCAAGATCCCACACGTGAGACTTGGTTGGCCTAAAGTACCTAACAAGTTAGTCCTGAAAAACATGACTTTTTTTCTCAGCTCTTTGTGCCAAACTCCCAAATTGACGAATAGAAAAGGAATTCACATTAATGTACCACATTTTTTGCTCATGAATGAAATTCTATAAAAAGGCAGCTTATTAGCCAAAATTCTAAAAAACCAGGTACCTGGTTCCTTATAGAGCAAGGCACCCAATAAAGTGTTTACACTTCACCTGAACTCTGCCTCAAAAGCCAGCTTACAAGGAGAGGTTTGAGCCTGCCCATTTAACATGGACAGTTTTGCGAGGAACTTTTGATGTGGAGGCCTCTGCGCAGTGCTCCTGCCCGCGAGAGGTAGAGGTTCCAGACGTGTCCCATTGTCGTATTGAACAAAAAGGGTGATGGACAAGAGGATTTCCAGTTGAATCCTGTTCCATCGAACAAAGGATTGATCTGAAACAAGGCCTTGAGTGCCAAGTTCCTGTTAAATGGGCAGGCTCAAACCTCTCCTTGTAAGCTGGCTTTTGAGGCAGAGTTAGGGGCTTGACAGACAGTCACTTGGTATTCACCAGGAGAGGTTTTGGAAGGAGAGGAGAGGAAGAGCCGATGGCCATGGCTGCAGAGTCGAGCCCTTCTGTTTCTGTCAATGTGGATTCCATCTGTCTTGGCGGAAAGGTTCCCCATTTTTGTCCACACCAAATGCATTGTGATTTATTTTTATATGTTAAAATGCCATTCTAGTTTGAAAGTTTCAATCTATTTGATTTATTTGTAAAAAGATGTAATCTTTCCTTTTCTGGGGACAGTTTGGTTCCGTTTCCTGATTCACATTTTGTTTATTTTACAAGTTTCCTTTTCTTTTTTTTTTTTTTTTTTTTTTTTTGGTATTGCAATTTTTAACTTTCTTGCTGTGAAACTAAATACACTAACTACAGATTTGCTTCTAACTTATTTCTTTGCAACGAGTTTCTTGAATTGGCAAGCAATTTGGCTTCTAGATTTGCATCTCATGTAATTCATTGGGTTCAAGCATTTCTTTTGCCTTTTTGATTTTTATGTGAATTCTCAGGCAAAATTTAAGTGAAAGAGAAGAATGAAGGATCTTAATTGTTGTTTCCTATTGATGAGTTATCATCGGTATAGATTGGTTGAAAATTGAAAATCATTTCAAATACTGCAGTTGCTAAATTCAATTTCTTTTCCACCGTGCACTCTCCTTTTATTTTTCTTCTTGATCATTGTTATTATTAGTTAAAACTGATTAATCATCTAGCTATAACTTCCCTTTCCCCATAATTCTACAAATACAGATTGACTTTTACTCTTTCTCTAATCATTTTATTAGTTTATTATTATATTTGTTAGTTTAAGAATACTGAATTGGATGCTACACTTTCTCTCACCTGGAGATGATCTTTCAAGTCTAAAATGATTGAGTTCTATATAAAAATTTTTCTACTTTTGCTTTTCATTCAAAATAAGTAGTCTGCTAATGTCAGAGTCTTGTTCAGTGCACATGGAGAGATCTTTTTTGATGGGCTATTGAATATTTATAGAAAAAACTGCATGTGTGTCCTTTAAAATGTTCAATTGAGAAAATAATTATTATAGTGTCCCAGCTCAATATATTTCACCCATTGAGTTGGTTTAGCTGTACTTATTGTGCTTGATGGTTGATTTGTTTGAGGTTAGTGCCCATCCTTGTTCGTAATGGCAAATTTATAGACTTCCAATTCTTTAGAACTTATAATTCACGCAGAGTTCAAAAGAGTCTGTTGTGTGTTTAAAATTGAATACTTTTGCTTGATTATTTCACATGTATTGTTGAAGATGAGTTCTATCTTTCTCACACACTTGAATAGACTCCTCTCTTTCTTCTCTCCTATTTGGTGCTTTTAAGAAAATTTCCTTTAATTTATTGGTATTTTCCTTTCTCAAAGATCTTGTTTTTATTTCAGCAATCCATGATACTATAAAGTTGTTTCAATTTGAGCATTATAGTCCTTTTTCGGCTAGATGATATTTTCTTCTTTTATAATTTTATGCTTTTATTATTCAGGAACATATTATAAAAACCGGCCATGGTTCTCTCTCAGTTATGGTTTACGGTGACCAAGATAAACCTGCTCTGATCACCTATCCAGATTTAGCTTTAAATCGTGAGTGATAAGTTCAAATTGAAACTAATTCCGGTTCATTTTACATTACTATTTCTTGTCACAAATTTTTTCTTGCTTTAGATTTTGAGTGATGAGCTTTCTTTCATCTGCAGTTTGATAAGAGTTTTATTAGGACTTTATATTTCTTGAAGACATGTCTTGTTTCGAAGAATTGTTCCTCTGCCCTGAGGCTTCGTCTTTGCTGCTTCACAATTTCTGTGTTTACCACATTACTCCTCCAGGTCATGAGGTCTGGAAGTTGGCCGGCCTTTCTTCTTTCTTTCTTTTCCCACCTCCATCGTAGTAATAGTTTGGTTTCTATCCTGCACTGGTTGTTTGCTAATTGTATTACAGGAGTTCTTACTGCTTTTTTAAACTCACATTGACTTTCTCGTGTGACTTCAATAAGAGTTCTTGCAGTTGGGAGCTGCAGCATTTTGTGCTCTTCCGATCTCCTTCCGTTGATGATTTAACAGATCAGATTCTCGAGGTTCTGAACCATTTTAGGTAATCCTATAATACATTTTTTGGGTAGGCTTTATTGCTTTCCCCCATCTTATCAGAGATTCATATCAAATGTGAGAATCAGGAAATTAGAAGCTAGGAAGGTCGGATAAGTTGCATTGTTTTTAGGAAACACTGACAGGAAGAAAGCTGCTGCAAGTTACCTTTGTTTTAAAAGATGACTGGAGGCAGACATTGATTGCCAGTGTATCTGAGAGCAAGCTCATTTCATTAAAGATGAAAATTCAAGAGTTTTCGTACTAGATAGGAGAAAGGTTCAGATGGAGGAATTACTTTGACAACTCATGTAATGATGGAAGGTGTCGCTTCTGGGCATGATGAGTATTTGATGGTTGACAATTGACATACTTGTTCAATTCTATCTCAAAAGGCAAATATATGTCACACCCCCTTTTCTCTTTTTTGATGTCACATGACTTGAATAAGTCGGGTTTAGTATGTTGATTTATAAGAATGGATTCATGAAACTTACCATGAACTCAAAAGGGTAAGATTTGTCGGAATCATAAAACACCCCATATTTAAAACAAGTACTGAAACATTATTTCAATTAAAAAAAAAAAAAGTACTGAAACATGTACGTTACACAACTATGTCATAATGTTGAAGAGAGAGGGTAAGCTAGTTCCGAAAAGCATATAATTTTCTTGAAAAGCTTTAGGAGGCTAAGCAATTATAAACTTTATTGATCTCGGCTCTCCTTTTCCTTTTCCAGTTACTTTTTCTAGTTCTAAAGTTGGTACGTGTTTAAGATGGCTCGGAGAACCATTAATAACATCGTATGATAAAGAAAATGACTCCGCTAGAAGCAATAGTAAGTCCAAAAAAGAGGTTTATGCCTTGACGTAACATATGCTAAATGACAATGAAGGCGGAAGTTTGGAGTATTTAATATATGCTACATATGCGTTCCTCTAAGTGTAAGCTTCCGACACTTCTATAAACAATGATTTTATGCATCATGAGGTTATTTATAGTTTTGTGGACATTCATTATGATACATACGTGTTAAAGCATACTCTTAATGCGTAATAATAGATCTACAATCATATTATATTTTTTTTTCCTATTTTGTTAGAATCATTATCATAAACGCGTTCATAATATGAAGAATTTGACTTTGTCCAGGCTTGGTACAGTGATGGCCATGGGTGTCACGGCTGGTGCTTACATCCTCACCTTATTTGCTGTACGTATCCTATAGCAGTTTTGGTAATATAATCCTGACCTTGTAGACTTCCATGTCACTTACTGAGGTGTATGCCACAGACAAAATATAAGGAGCGGGTTCTTGGCTTGATCCTCGTTTCCCCTCTGTCCAAAGCTCCATCGTGGTCTGAGTGGTTCCATAACAAAGTAGAGTTTGCTTTTTAATCTTTCTTTAACTTCTCTTGCAAAAGGAAATTCTTATTCTTATATAATAAATGTTTAGAATAAAACATGTAGGTGATGTCAAATTTGCTATATTACTATGGCATGTGTGGTCTGCTGAAGGAATATTTACTATGTCGTTATTTCAGTGAGGTAATTTAGTATAAATGTTCAGATCACTGCCCTCCGCTTCTCCATTTTGTGTCTTCTTTAGGATGTTTTACCTAGTATAAAATTTACTTTGAATGTACCAGGAAGTTCGTGGCAGTGCTGAGGTTCTAGAATCAGATATAGTTCAAGCGTGTAGAAGAGTCAGTGCTTCAAATCCATTATTGATTTTCTTTCTGTGAAGTCCCATATGAAAGGTACTAAATTGTTTTGGGTGTTGTCAGTTATTGGATGAGAGGCAGAGTATAAATGTCTTGCGGTTTCTTCAAGCACTGGATAGGTAAAGATGAAGGCCGAGCTTTAGATAGAATTGCAAGTTCCTTTTGTCAAATTCTTCCATTTCTCGACTATAAACTCACCCTTTTAAGTTTCGTTCTGCCTACGAGCAGGAGACCTGACATTACTGAAGGTCTGAAAACACTTAGATGTCGGACACTGATATTTGTTGGGGAGGACTCTCCTTTCCATTCTGATGCCCTTCACATGACTTCTAAAATGGATAGAAGATGCAATGCCTTAGTCGAGGTATGAAACAAACATGGTCTGAGAATTGCTTACTAAATATGCTTAGTGTCGACGAACTAAGTAGCATTTACAGGTACAAGCATGTGGATCAATGGTGACCGAGGAACAGCCACACGCAATGCTAATTCCCTTGGAGTCTTCCTCATGGGCTTTGGTATGTATCGACCGGCTACGGTTGATGGGAGCCCAAGGAGTCCTCTTTCTTGCATAGCACCTAAGGTTCTCTCTTCCGAAAGCATGGGACTTAAACTAAAACCGATCAAGACTCGTCGCTCCGCACAAAGATGACGATGTTGGTTGAATATCATTATGTAGATCGAAGGTCCTTGCTGTCGGGTTTTATTTCTTTTTTTCTATTTTATTGTAATTTTGTTGGCATTGTTTAATTGGTTGGCATAGAATAGAAGGGTAGAAAGAGATTGTTGTAGATAGAGAAGATATATACTCTTTGTTTGACCCTAGGATTGGGAGTGGGAGGATTGAATTATTATTTATTCATCTATAGTCAAACAACATCACTGGAGCTACATAGCATTATTCCAAAGTACATTGATTTCCCAAGCCACTATTATGATTCTTTAAATTTCATCATTTTTCACGATAAAGCCTGTGAGCCGGTTTGTTGCTAAGACAGACCCCAAGCAAAAAAACTTTGCTAAGCGAGAGTTAGTGAGTAGCTTGTCTCAGCATTACGTACAGAAAATGAAATAAAATATCAAGAGAATTTCTTTTCTTTCCATTTTCACCAAAAGAAAAAGAAATGATAACTTCAAGTTTATACATATCGTACATGATTACTACTTTGTAGTTTGGATGTATGCTACCTATGCTCTCTAGGCAAAATAAAATTTCTGTTGAACAAACAAGTTTATGTTTAACAAAAAAAAAAAAAAAGGAAGTTATGTTTAACAAAGAAATACACATGACATGATATTATTTTCTAATCTATATATTAATTAAATGAAATGAGTTTGTGGTACAATCTTACACAGTTTTCCAGCCACTTTTCCTGAAAGTAGGGATAATTTGATTTTTTTTGTTTTGAAATGTGGTAATTACTGCAGTAAATGCTTTCTATATCCATTTTTTTAAGTTTATACTTGAGTTATCTTCAAAATTTTCGAGTTATCTTATATTTATAATTCTATATTCAAATTAGCTTATATATTCATTTTTTAAAAATATTCACATTTGGGATCATATAGTATGTCATTTATGAATATATACAATCCTAATTTTGTTAAAAGACTTGCTGATTTTTAGGGGATATATATGTTTTTAGATGAAGAGTCCAGAGATTTGCAGGCTAGTAATTCAAAAATTGAAGCTCAGTGAGATATTGATGGTTTTCAGATAATTAGTAATTCAAAGAGATTCTGAAGGAAATATTGTAAAAACAGGAAATTTGTTGCGCATAAATATGATCAACAAATCTAGCAAATTACTTTGCTTTAGAATTTCCCTTCAATTGCTTTTGAATGGGATTTTATTTTTCCTGTTTTTACTTTATCCAATATTTGTTGTCCCTATTAATGGTTTCACCCCTTCAATGGTTACTGGCACGCAAACAAAGTCCTTTTTTGATATTATCAAGAATTTATAAGAGAGGGGAATCGAACCTTTATTTAAAAATTTGAGAGTTAACTAAGATATCATAATATCACACAGGTCTTGACGCACACAAACAAAGTTTAATATAGTTAATGATCTCAGGTGACTGGAGTTAGACGTGTGCTCTTCCGATCTATAAAATATAACTATCAATAGTTAAAAATTTTAAAAAATAAAATTAAAAAGGAACTACTCGTAATGTAATCTTCTTTTTAAACAAATATATGATACTATATTACGATGTCAAGCTTTTCACCCTTTTTTTTCTTTATACATGTGCGCATCTAATTTCTAAAATTTATAAGTTAAATTATTTTAAATTAGATCGGAAGAGCGTCGTGTAGGGGTGAAAAACTAATTCATATTATTGTCAATGATAATTAAATGGGCTACATTATCTCTTTGTCGTCCACCTTGACAAAATAGTTTAAAGGTTTAATTAGGGAAATAAGGAGTTTTGAACTCCTTACACAAAAATCAGGTGCATTATAATAATTTTTGAAAATTCAGGTACCCCACCCCACCCCACCCCACCTTGTATTCACTCATCGCCAAGACGTTTCTCTCCCTCTGTTTCCCTAGCATACCGCCTCCGTCGCCACTCTACCGCCGCCGTCGCCCTTCTGTGACATCACCAGTGGCATCCTCTTCTTCGGTCGCAGTTCGCCGTTGTTTAAATTGTGAAGAACCCAAGGAAAAAGGCCATAAAACCGATGTTTCGCCACCGCCGGACTACTCCTCATGGATGGATCTGGAAAGCCTCTGCTCACCGTAAAACTAAAGGAATATTATTACATGTTGATTGTATTATTATTATTATTATACATATGCACATGAAT
The DNA here is from genome assembly GCA_963692815.1 of Nyctanthes arbor-tristis. Lineage (NCBI taxonomy): Eukaryota > Viridiplantae > Streptophyta > Magnoliopsida > Lamiales > Oleaceae > Nyctanthes > Nyctanthes arbor-tristis. Next base: position 7,878 of record CAVNYN010234039.1, read on the forward strand.
GTTAATTAATTGCTGAATGTAAAAATGGAAATCGAGAAACCTCATATGAACACTAGAATTTGGGCACAGAAATTGAGCATGAAAAATCAATGGGAGGCGAACGTGATCAAGAATAAAACACTTCCGGCGGTCGCTGTCATCCTCCTCTTCTCCAATTGCCATCTCTGATCTGAATTGGAGTCTGATTTGTTTTGTTTATTTGATTTGGTGGTCGGTGGGTGGCGTGGGAGGTCGCGGTGGTCGTAATGGTGACTCGATTGTGTTGTGTTGTTGATGACTCGGGTGATGATCGCAGAGATTGTGTTTTTGTGACTAGGTTGTTCCAAGGAGTTGTTGTATTATTGTGATTGTATTATCGTAATGGTTATTTATCGTTATAAAACTGTTATTATACTAAAATTTCAGTCAGTAAATGAATAATCTTAGTTTTTAATTTAAATGACTTTTACCAAGTTTTATTAGCTGTTGAAAAAAAAAAAACAAATAAAAACAAGGAAGAAACTGATTATTGTTAAAAATGTAATATTTAGTATGTGTTATTATTAGATAAAGTTTGAAAAGGGCAACTTGTGGATAATACATGATGTTACGCTTCATTCTCAAACAATAAGTGAGGAATCAAGCGATGGACTTGCATTGTGTCCTGACGCTAGAGGCAGCCATCCGGGTGCACGGACTTGTGACAGTAGTCAAATAACAGTCTAATTTCTTTTTTGATTCTAGGTTCAAAAAGTGAATTGTTGATTAAGAAAGGTGCTTCACGATTTGATGCAGAAAGTTCTTTTCTGATGCTAGTTATTGAGTCTTGAATCTTGGTAGAGATTTTTGAGTCTGAAGGTGAAATGTAACAGCAACTTGTTTATAATGTGATCCATAAAAATTTATTTATTAAACAGAAGTTTTTGAGCTTTGATGAACGAGTTGATAGTCTTTATATGAGCTTTTTCAGGACCTTATTTTGAGCATGTATGCCAAGTCGCGGTAGTATCATTTAAACCGTATGGTTGTGGTTGCTTGGGTTTTAACAGTTGGAATTTTCATTTTCAATTTTGCTGTTATGCAGTCTTTCTTAAACTGATTTTGTTGGAATTTGGATTTGATGAATTTGATGCTACAACTGTTGTTTTGTATGGTTTGCGACTTTAGTTGACATTGAAGCATCGGGGCAAAGAGAAAGTTATCCTCAATCTTTGAATTTAATTTGTCTGGAAACCAAAATTTTTGAAGTTCCAATGTATCTGTTAACATGCTAAAGTATTTCATGCTCCTAGATTTGGTTAAACAATTTGCTAAGTGACAGACTACATAAGAAAATTCTGTTCTGTTGAACCCCGGTTCAACTGGTGGAATCTTTCACACAATTTTGGCCACAAAAAGAGAAGCTACAGTTTTTAAGGCTCAAATACGAGTATGTTAAACCCTGTCTTTGAAAATTGGCATGCAACCTATTAGAGTTGGAGATGTATATGAGACAGTGAGACAAGCTAAAAGCATAAACACATATGTGCATTATCGATATAATCTGTAGGTGACAACAAGTCGACAAGCCTTTGTAAGAATATAATCTGTAGGCAACAAGAAGTCGACTAGCCTTAGTCCTTAAAGACTCACTAAACATCTATTCAATTAATTTCACTAGGGAGCCCGCTAATTTTCTTTGTTGCTAGGAGCTACTTATGCAAAGTCGTGCATCAATATTAAGGAGAGACTATTAATTACATGCTGGTTAGACAATCTCACTGTACAGTGCAGTCTTCTCATTCATGTCAAGGGATCATTTAGATTATGGTTTTTCTTCAAGAATGTGATTCTTGTTTTGCTGGTTTTAGTTATTTGTTTGTTGAGCTTGATCTCTTTATATCTTATTACTTTTTCCCGTGGATTTTTATTGATTACTCTTGTTATGCACTCTATTGTATGTTTAGGCTCATCGAGTGGCTCACAAACTCTGGACACTGTCTCGGAGGCCTCTTGCACTTGCGCTACAATCTCGCATATCCGATGTCTTCGCTGTTGATATCCACCCAGCTGCGAAAATCGGCAAAGGCATCCTTTTCGATCATGCAACCGGAGTGGTGGTTGGTGAGACTGCTGTAATCGGAAACAACGTTTCCATACTCCATCATGTAACTCTAGGCGGAACTGGCAACGTTGTTGGTGATCGACACCCCAAAATCGGCGATGGGGTTTTGATTGGTGCCGGGGCAACAATATTAGGCAATATCAACATTGGGGAGGGGGCTAAGATTGGTGCAGGCTCAGTGGTTTTGATAGATGTACCCCCAAGAACAACTGAAGTTGGGAATCCTGCTAGGTTGGTCGGAGGGAAAGAGAAGCCGACAAAGCACCTGGAGGTTCCCGGAGAGTCGATGGATCATACCTCGTTTATTTCAGAATGGTCGGATTACATCATATAATCAATATACATTCATCCTAGTATGTCTAGTGTCACTTCTAAGCATTATAACCGTTTTTTTAACACTGTGTAAGCGCTCATGATCTACAGGATATTTGTGTGTTAGACATAACAAGTTTTGATGCATTACTAGTCACGGTAGGTAGGATAATAGAATTGGGATTTTCGCATTCGAGTCAGTATCCAAAATCCGGTTTTTCTTCGTCTAAAAATCAGCCAAAACAGCCCCTTGAAAGAGAGCCCAGCTTTGACAAGATTCCTATGCAAAACGATGGGTTCTAAACGTTCTAGATTCATTGTGACCATGGGCTTGACGACGGACAAATTTCCACCTAAAGAATTTCTATTCTATTCAGAAGAAGGGGGTAGCTGTGGACTAGACGGATAGTTTGGGGAGGAACCAACTTTGAAGTGAAATCTTTTGACTAATGCATCAACTACTATTTTAATTGGCATTTTTAGCACTCATGGTATCATTCGCAGGTTACTTTTCCTTGTTAATTTTGGAGAAGTCAAATGCATGCATTGACATATAAGATGGTACCATGCAAAAATTTTGTGGGGTATGAAGAAAAACAAATAGATTTTATCAAGGTCAACAGACAACAAGTATTCATAACAATCAAGACATCTATGGTAACCCAAAAATAATTTAGAATTAGATAACTAAACAAGGAACTACAGCAATTTCCAGGCACTCATATCCTAGGTAGCGTGCCATAGCACACCAAGGTGTCTGAAATATTCTAGAAGGAACTAATTTCATTATGTGGCATAATAAAAAAAAACGCATGTCTTCTACTACCACATGTCAGCATTTAACCCTTCACGTTATGAGGCTGGTTTCTTGTGAAACTTGCTATCTAATTCTAGATAATTTCTGCATGTTCACATTCAATGGTTATATAATTATCTTTCTTTTTTTCCTTTTCTTTTTTTTTTTTTTTTGGTTGGAAATAAAGGCCATTAAGAAAACCAAGATAACCCGTAACAAGTTCAATCAATTCATAATGCAAGAGTATCTCTAATGAAAAAATCCACAAGAATTTTTTATTATTTAATTTTTTTATTCGAAAAATCTAATATGACAAAAAACAATAATATGTATAATTAAATTTCGTGTGTCTACGCGTTGTATTCCTATCAAAATAATAATAATAATAATAATAATAATAATAATAATTTATATAATAATAAGAGAAGTTGCCTGGCATTGTAATTTCTTGCCACTGGTATGACATTATAAGAATATTAGTGACGTCATTGATGACGTCTCTGGTAGATAACAATTAAATTAGTTTTACACTTTTTTTTAAAAAAATTTTTCCCTACTGTCTGTTTTTATTTTATTATCCATTTTTTGGATAATTAAAAATATCTTCTTAGAGAAATTCATAGGAATCTATTTGGATAACTATGTGTTTTATTCTGATTGTACTGGATAATAATTAAATTTGTGTTACATTTTTTTAAATTTTTTCTCTATTTTTTATTTTTATTTTATTATCCATTTTTTTTAATAATTAAGAATATCTTCGTAAAGAAATTCACATGAATCTCTTTGGAAAATTATCAATTTTATTTTGATTGTACTAGATAACAATTAAATTTATTTTACATTTTTTTAATTTTTTCCCTACTTATTGATAAAATAACTTTCATAAACTTTCATCCTTAAACAATGAGTGATTTTTGGTATAATTAAGAATCACTTTCTTCAAGAAATTTATTACAAGATAAATTTCCTTTGAAATTTATTTACTAAGAGTTTATATATATATATATATTTTGTTCTCTATTTTGTGTTCCATTTAAAGCTTTAATTTATTATACACGTGGGTGCAATATAATCAGTTGTTGATTTGATTAGACAAAATTTTTTTATATTAGTTTTTCTTAGTAGCACCATTATTATTTTATTTTGAAAATGATCTAACGCCAGACGTATAACACCAAATGATGTATTATGATTACTCATATGGTGTACCCCAATAACTAAGTGTGACTGCTAAATCAACTGTATATTACTTTTATTGTATTTAATATATGTTTAATTGAGACTAATTACATGCTAATGTTGAATTTTCTTATTGCTGGTGTTCTCCCTGTGTAACGTACGGGCGAGAATTCTAGTAATAATAATAACAATGCTCTTCCGATCTTAAATAATAAATGCCATACCATGTAGTCATTCCCTTTCACTTCTCTTTATTCTCTTTCATCCCAGCAAGTTTCACTTATTTTAATCACCCGAAAGGCAATCCACATTATTCTATCAAGGATACTCATTAACCCTGCTCACGGTTTCCAAAATCCAACCTCTTACAGTAATCAAATGAATTTTCAATCTGCTTCTCCCTAGCATTCTCAATGTCGGGGGACAAATGAAGGATGAAAAAGTAAATGAGAAAATGAAAGGGGAAAAAGGTAAATGAGAAGTCAAAATGTTTTGAGTTTTTTTTTTTTTTTTTTTTTCACCGTAAGAAATGACCCCCCTCCCGTAAAGATAGTCTCTTTTTATTTTCACAATATTTTAAAAAGTTCAAAATATTGTTAAAAATGTAACATTTAAGAGCAATCACCTTTATATAACTTTCTTTCATTTATCATTCCACTTTAATTTTACATATTTACTACTCCCTCCGTCTCACAAATATAGTCATTTATACTATCTCCGTCCCAAAAAGATGATCCATCTTTCTTCTTTCATCCGTATCAAAATATAGTCCAGTTTCCTTTTTAAAAAGTAGTTGAAATATGAGTTCTCTTATATACTCCCATTTAATGCGCATAGTTATTAAGAAAATAAAATTATTAAAGTGAAATAATTAATAAATGAAAGAGCATAATAGGTAAATAAATGATGTTAAACTTTACTTTTTCAATACTATTAAATGAGTTTTTCTTAATCTGTGCACAAAGTAGACATGGACCATCTTTTTTGGACGGAGGTAGTACTATTTTTATCCGTTCAAAAAAAATAGTACACTTATTATATTGATCATGACTTTAATTTTTCATTCTATATATACTCATAATTAATGTATCTTGTTAGACCATCTCCAACCCATGCTATTTAGCGTGGGTTGGCCTATTTTGGCGTTCGGTTGGTGCTCCGACAGGACGCCAAAATGGAACTCCAAAATGGAGTTCCAGATTTTCGACGCCAAAACTGGCGTCCAAAATCTAATTTTAGAGTTCCTTTTGCAGTTCCATTTATTTACGGAACTGCCATTCCCCCATTTTTCTTTTTTTTTTTTTTGGTCTTGTTTTTTATAATCTTATTTTAGACTAACCTTGATGCTTTTGTATTTTACTTCTTGTTAATGTTATCTAACTTCTTTTATCAAATTTTCCTTTTCTTCTTTAATTTTAATTGTATCATTCTCTTGTGAATTTAATATTTATGTTTTTTTTTTAAATTATGTAATTTAAAAAACTCTTAGTATAACACACATAAACGACATCATTGCCATCTGCTTCGTACTTATTTTTTGATGTGAAAATAAATTTAATATTTTTGACTATTTATTTAAAATTCTATATATGTAATAATTAATAAACAAGAATATACTTAATTAGTTTTCAATATATGTTACTTATCGAATGTTATAAAATGTAGAAAATATAGAAAATATGATGTGGATAATATGTGAGGTCCTTTTTAAAGTTTACGGGTTGGAGAATGTTTGTGAAATAGAGTTTGAAAAACTGTATTTTAGAGTTGTAAAACTTTAAAATAGAGTTTTCTGATTAAAGATGGCCTTATTACTCCACATCAACAACATATGCATTGAAAATATTTTTAAATAATTAATGAGAGATAATAGTATATAAAATAACACATATAAAATTTAATATTTCAATTATCGGTAATGTTCAAGCACCTCTTAGATGTTTTGTTACAAAACCTCCTATCCTATATGACATGCATTGATGCACGCCACATGGAAATTAAATATTAACTATAATATTTAATCTGTGTTTGAACATTTTTATTTCAACTATATTAACTATAATTTCTTAATTTCTTAATCTGTGTGAAAATAACTACTTAAATATTTTTGAGGGACGGAAGGAGTAATTGCCAGTGTTCTAAAAAATCACTACATTTAAGCGGCGGTTATACCCAAAGTTTAGACTCCACACTTCATCATACCTTGCATTTTATCATACATTGACCGTGTTAAGCGGGCCTAAACTCAATGTTTTGACTCGACGCTTTTCCACACCTCACGATTTTTAGAACCTTGCTAATGGCAATGTGTATTAAATAATAACATATAAAAATACTAAAAAATTTATTAATTAAAGTGGACTATGATTTAAAACAAATGAAAATAGAATATTAAATTATCTTTATAAAAGGGAGGAAATAGATTTTTAAACCCAACACCATTTGACTTTGCTACGAAAAAACCCAAATTTGATTTTTTGCCCCACATTGGATGCTCTAAGCTAATAAACAAAAAGAAAGAGCTTTTGTCTAAAGTCTCCCATCCTAGCCATAAACAACATTTCTTTTTTCCCCAACAAAGACGCCAAAGAATAAAAAATTCTCCCCCTAAAAGCATAAGATGACCATGTAGTCCCGTATAGCCTTTGGAAAAACATCAAAAGATACAAATTCTATGGTTGATAAATAGAACCAGATGATCCAAACAACTAATGACTAAGACTCCTAGTTTGAAAATCATAATCAACTCTAATACAATTTGCCACCCAACATCAAACCGCCCATTGGAACTCCAAGTTGGTCCCTTGTATAAGGAGCCTCATTCAGCCCCATACTGCCCCTAGTTTTACAACATGTTATGTTAAGCGTTTCAATCTTCTACTCCAGATGCATCTTCTGTTTCTATCTTTCTCCTCTTCTCAACCCTCAACGCATCCAGATGAATTGTTAAATCACCATACGCGCCTCGGGTGTGGACTTTTTATGTCAAGAACATGCTGCCCCTTGTTTTTATAAAACCAAGAACCGCAATGCAGGGAAGTGTTCATTTGGAGTAAAGTTCCTATCACTAAATATACGTTATAGAAAAACCAGTTGACATGTAATATATATATATATATATATATAAATAGGGCTCACATGTGAGGGATGACTATACAAGGTATGTTCTTTACTAAAATATGAAGAAAAATAAAGAGAGAATATTGACAAATAAAACTGATTTATATTTAAATTGTGTTTCCAACACACCCCTCTTGTACAGTTTTGGTATTCCTTTCATCTACATGTAGACAGAAGTTGCGTAATAACTCAAACCAATGACCTTTACCTTCGTCCTGGCAAGTTGAACTACTACTTCATTTAAGAGATCGAGTTTTGATGTATGCATTGTTAGAAAGAGATCGAGATCGGATGCATAGTCAAATAATTGAATATTAACTACAAGTCACATGGTTAAGGGATGACCTGAACTTGGACTCATAAATCCTACTTGCCTTTTTTCCAATGGACTAAAGTAGATCTCCCTTTCATTGCTACACCTGCACCTACCATTTCTTAAAATATAATAATTGACCTACAAATTCTTATAAGCAAGTAAAATAATCCATTACCTCCCTTTTCCATGCCTATATATACACCAATAATTAGATGTGCTTTTCCATCCAAACTTAAGAGAAAAAGGATATAACACGGATCAAAAAAGAAAGAGAGGAAAAAATGGAGATGGAAATCCCAGTGATCGATTTCAGTAAGCTTGATGGCGAGAACAGAGGAGAAACAATGGCACTTCTTCATGAAGCATGCGAGAAATGGCTCTGTTTCATGGTAAAGAAATGATGTTCTTTTTTATGTCCGCGGAAAATTATTTATGAAAAGTTTGGAGAGATGAGTTAGACAGTACTCAACATAGTCGATTATTCTGTCTAGTTCATTCTGATCCCTTCTAGAAATATACTCTAGAAAGATAAAATTTGAGTTCTGAAACAAGTGTTCTTGATGTGTATCTGCAGATTGAGAACCATGGAATTGATAAAGAGCTTATGGAGAAAGTGAAGAAATTGGTGAATCTGCATTATGAAGACAGCATGAGAGGAAACTTCTATGAATCAGAGACAGCAAAGAGTTTGGTAAACAATGAATATATCAGCAACAAAGACTGGGAAACCACTTTCTTCATGTGGCACCGTCCAAATTCTAATATCACCGAGCTTCACCTGTCAAAAGACCTTTGGTAAGCTATATTTACTTTTGATGGCTCATTCAATTAGGTGAAATATATGACACTAGATACTCAAGAAAAAAGAGCACATCTGGCAATAAAGAATCATTGAAAATATGATTTAGAACATATTATTTAACTTATGTAGACTAATACCAAAAGGCTGAAACAAACATGCAGCAAAACGATGGACGTATACATTGATCAACTGATTAAGCTTGCACAAAAGCTTTCACAGCTTATGTGTGAAAACCTGGGTATACCAAAGAATTCCATAATGGAAGCATTTGCAGGAAGCATGGGTCCTTCTGTAGGAACAAAAGTGGCAATATATCCTGAATGCCCTCACCCAGAACTAATCAGAGGACTCCGAGAGCACACAGATGCCGGTGGTATCATTCTCCTTCTCCAAGATGATCAAGTC
>CAVNYN010234040.1:0-12166 GCA_963692815.1 Nyctanthes arbor-tristis
CCCCCCCCCCCCCCCCCCCCCCCCCCCCCCCCCCCCCCCCCCCCCCCCCCCCCCCCCCCCCCCCCCCCCCCCCCCCCCCCCCCCCCCCCCCCCCCCCCCCCCCCCCCCCCCAATTGGGTGAAAGAAAGGGGCCAAAAGGTAGCCCCTCCAAAAGGGAGCAGGGATAATGGTAATGCTCATTTTCATTTTGCTTTCTATCTAATATTTTGCCTTTTAAATCCATGTGGTTTAAGGCCCCTCATTACGTCCCCACCTCACCGCCCCCCCCCCCCGGGGGGAAAAGCCAACCAAAAAAAAAAAGAAAAAAAGAAAAGCAAAATGGTTGGGGGGTTTTTTCATTAATTGGTTTGGAGAAAAGGGCGCAGAGGGGGAGTGGGGAGCCAAACTCGGGTTTTCCTCCCCACATTGGAAGTGCTCTAAGACTCATTTCTCAAGAACATGACATGGATGCAAAACCAAGGTGTGATATAAAATATGTTTCTGTCCTAAGTAACACATTGCTCTAATTATGTTATTTATCTGGGGAGTTTTCACATTTCAGGGTGGTTCTGGAAATGAAAATGAAAATGAAAAAGTTTCATCTGATGATTCATTTGTTACGATTGAAGAGAATATTTTCTGTCTTTGCCTAGATGCTTTATGAAACCTGTAGCATATCAAACTTATAATGTGAGCAGGTTTTGTAGATATCAGAGGCAAGTATGATACAAGGAATCAGACAGTTAAACATTGACGATTCAATTGAATTTACTGACAATATCAGCGAAGCAGATGTAATGCTTGCGTTGCAGTCTAAGCTCAAGAAGAATTCTCGGCTTCAAGCTGCTGCAAGATATCACGGCATTCCTATTTATGTCGCAAAGGTAAGTCTGGAATTAGAAGTGTGGTTTTGCAATTAACACATAGAATTAAAAAAAAAAAAATGATATTCAGTTTTTATCTTATCTTTATTTAGTAATCATCTTCCTCAATTTTTGTCATCATCTGCTTGACATTCATTTTCCTCCGGTTTCCCCCATCCGCAGACAAGCTCGTTGGCCCAGTTGACAAAAGCCATACAGGCTTTAATAACTGATTATGCTGAGGGGTACGACTCTTTTGAAAGTGAAGCTAAGGCGATTGATGCTGAAAAAGTTGATGCGTTGGAGGTAATCCCATCGTTTCCTCTCAAGAATACATTTCACACATTAGCGTACTCCTATATTGCGATATTTATTCCTTTTGTAGCCTGCTTGTGTTAGATACTACCTTCGTCTCACAAGGATAGCCCTTTTCCTATGTCCACGTATATTAAGAAAAGTTCTTTTTTTTTTCTTTCTTTTTTTTTTTGGGAGTGGGGGGAAGGAAAAGTTTATTTAATAGTATTGGAAAAGTCAATTCAAGATCATTTTCGTACTATACCCTTTTATTTATTAATTATTTCAGTTTAATAATTCTATTTTGTTGATAACAATGCACAATAAATCGGGGTATATAAGAAAACATTAATTTCAATTACATTTTTAAAATATAAGTGGCCTATATTTTGGGACGGATGAAAAACGAATCACAACAATCTTTACCGGACGGAGGCAGTACTTATTTCCGGCCGTCTTTAGTTATTTAATGAGAAGGGTTACTAGGATAGCAGATTATTGTGGTTTAGAGACAAAAGCTATTGCAAAGTGGTTAATTGTTTTCTATCTCAATAATTTGATTACTCTAAATCAAAACTGTAGTTTTTTTTAAATGGGAATGGCATACAAGGGGGTATCTTGGATTCGTTCTCCGGGATGATACCTTTGGCTGCCCTATGACGGTTGATTATATTATGGTTTGTGCAGGCAGTATTGCTTACTGCATAAATGGAAATGGATTAATACCAATGGTATGCAATCTAGTGTGATTCTGATCATGATCCTTTGATGTTCGTAATCTGATGATAAAAATCAAGTACAAGATACGGTACTATACAAGCGACATGTATTCTGGAAATATGACTTTACCGCACCGTCTGTTTAGTGCCGAGAGCTTAAACCTGTGGTCAGCAACATCTTCAGGCCCTAAAAATATCTTTGCCCTGTGGGAATTAACCAAAGAGGTCTTGTTCTTCGGACAGATTAAATAAAGGCTTCACCTAGTCGGTGTTCTGGGAATTTGGAAGTGGCTGTATATTGTATATTGTAGATTACTGTCTCCCTCATCATCTCTTTTCTTCCCCCTTTCCTCTGCACTGGCTACCCATGCTATGAGACCCCTTTAAACTAGCAGACTCTAGCAAGGCGCCATTTCATCTTGTCCCTAGGAAGAAGCCATTTGAAAGAATAATACATGAATGCTGCTAATTTTGCGAGATTAACGCTTTATAGTGACAATGGTTTCATCCAGCTTGTGACTGCATGATACTTTAAGCCCTTTTAATAGAATTCCTCATAAGATCATCAAAAAATACATGTATTCTTCTAATTTTGGGATATTGGCACGACATAATGAAGACAATTTAATCCAGCTTGCTATGTACAAATATATATATATATATATATATATATAAATTATCATTTTTGGCAGGAGGCAAGAGTAGCCATTAAGCAAACAGTGATTCCAAAAGGAGAACCTGTTGAACTACTTCCCCGGTCTCCCAATATTTTGTTGCTTCAAAAGGATCTCATCCGCAAGTACAAGCTTAAGTCGGAAAGAGTTGGCTGTGAGCCCGATGTACGGCTTCGTATCCTTCCTTTTCCGAGTACAGAGAATGAGGAAGAAAGCGATGGAAGTGGAGATGACGATGCTGGTGAAACTGATGACTTATACAGGCCAAATGCAGAAACAAATGGCAGTGCCTTCACCGTCGAGAGATTACCTCTCCTTCCTGAGTAGGGGGTGAGAATACATAACTTCTCTGTTCTCTCCACAAAAGGAAAAAACATATGAAAACAGACCACACATGCTGTCAATGCTTGAATTGTACTGTAAAGAAATTGACTTAATCCAAATGAATGAATGATTAAGAAGAATTCATACTGGTTTATCTTCGGACTTCATATAAGTCATTATCATTATTGTTCTCTACATCTTTGATTCTTCAACACACGTTGAGAATCGTTGGGCACATTTGCTGCTTATTAACCTCGTCTCTTGTGAACTGTTAATAATAGTCACAATGTTTGGTACCTAATTAAAAACCAATTTTATTTATCAACGAATTTAAATTTCAAATTTTGAACACATGGTGACACTATATTTAACCACATATTTAATGTGATGTGAACTTTCACGTCATTTTAATCATTACTTTCACATGGCACAATTATATATTAACACATAAAATTTGAATTTTAAACCTCTTTATAAATCATCTTTTTATAAATTTACCTATACATCACATTTATTTAATGAGTAGAATTTAAAATATTTATAAATAAGTATTAAATAGGGGTAATTTAGCATAATAATGTAAAATAATCTTCTTAAAAAGATTTTAAGTTCGAGACATTCAAAAAATGAAAAATAAGCCTAAATATGTGATCGGGTATATAGAAGACATTGCAAGAAAGACCAAATTTTTAAATATTTGTTGTACATGTTAAAAAAATTATCCGAAAATGTTTTCCAAATTTTTTGGTAAACATACTCCCGCCAAAAAAATGGAATTTCACCAACTAACATTTAAGATTTAACCCAAAAATTTGAAATTCCATCACTAATATTTTGGTCTTCTTGTCTCACATGAAAAAAGTAAAAAGGGATAAAATTGAAATCTTTTTGTTATTACGGTTTATCTAACAATAAGAATGAATACAATTAAAATTTAGTAAATTGTATAAAATTGAATTTCAAACAGTGTAGAATAATATATCAATCGTATAGTCTCAACAGTTCATAATTGAACTTGCAACTTGACACAATGGAATGCAGTTGTTTAACCATCTAGATATTAGTGACAACGTTATGACGAGACATATGAAAAATATAACTAGGCTCTCAAAACTATCTAGAATATACGTTTAAGGGAAGAAATGATATTTTACTCAAAATTTGGTTGTTTTGGAAAAATTATGAAAATGGGTCATTTTCATCCTTGTAATAATATATTTCGCCATTTTAAAAGGTTCCCCTATATAGGCATAGTTTTTTTATGAATCTAAATAAGGCTCTATAATATGAAGTTAACTATCAATTACAAATATAGTACAAAAAAAAAAAGGAAAAAAGCTATCAATTACAAACGGACAAATAAAAAACTCACACACCTTACACATATAGCTGCTTGTGATTGGTAATTAGGCTCTCTTGCAGAGTCCTATTTGGCTCCATAGACTCCATAGAAAATGAATCCAAATAAGGAAAAGCTCAAGTAGCATGAAAGTCAATCCCGCTCCAATTCTTACTCAATTCATTGCTGGACCAAATTAGGTACTAACAAGGGAAAACGCGCAGACGTTTGTCTGGGGGAGTAGCTTTGCCCTAATTTCTCATTCAGAGTTTGAGGGAAAATTGTAGCAACAATGGCGGGAGTGATTTGTGCAAAAGGACAAGGGACGGAGAAGCTTTCTCGCTCCTACCACCCCCCGGGAAAGAGAGAAGAATCAGGCAACTAGCCGCTGGGAATGATAGTGGCGATGTGCAACAAGCATGTTAATCGTCATCAGATTCCAGTAAATCAGAGTTACGGGAAGTGACGAAGAGAGCTTGGCATCAACTACTGTCACCGAGTCAGAAGCAAATTTCCAGCACGGATGATGGAGGAAACAAAGCCATCAACGCTCTTGGGAAATTTGCAAGAGAACGGGAACGATACGCGGGGTTGTCAGATCTCCCAAAAGGAAACGAACAAGGCCAGTATCCAAGCGGCGGTAGAGGTGATACCAGGACCACAAGCCTTCCTATGCAGACAAGAGAAATCCTTATGGAAGCGTCCGAGCATAATTGGCAAGATCTTCAGTCGGGAGTTCAAAAGAAAGTCGGTAAGTGTGCTGCCGACAGCTCGGCAGTACCACATAAGATATCCCAAATACGCATTAGCGCGAAAGCCTAGACGGCCGCAAATACTGATAATAAATTGGTATGGTTATCCAGACATGATGGTGATCTGCAAGTTCAATTGGATTTGGTTGGAAGACTTATCGAAACAAATCCTTATAACTATGAGTTATGGTGTAGCCGAATGATGCTTGCTGAGAAGCTTGGAATTGATGCTAAAAGAAAGTCTTGTGAACTTACATTCACAGAGCAGATTTTATCTCTTGGCCCCAAAACAAGCTCGCCTGGTCCTATAGACAGTGAGTTCTTGAGGCAAATGGAGGAGCAGAAGATGAGCTTGCATTCTGTGATAAACTACTTCAAGATGACATTCACAATAAATTTGCATGGGATCAGAGATTATTTGTCGTGACTAGATTTGACCAGGAAGCAAGGGATGCAGAAGTAGAGTTTGCTATAAATGTCATTGTGAAGGAGCCTGAAAATGAATATCCCTGGATACATCTCAGAACCCTTTACAAGGTAGCGTGGATTCAGAACAGTAAGTTGGATAATCTTTTTGAATATCTTTTTGATGCAAAGGCTCGTCTCAAAGCAGCAAAAGCTCGATTCGTCGAGCGTGTGAAGCACCTAGTGGATCTTGAAATGAATATTGTCATGAACCGTGAAAAATATGTAAATGCTCTGGACACGCTTCTACGTCTTATCTATTGCGGTTACAGGCCATCAAGCACTATCACTGCTGCGGTGACTCGTATCTGTCCGGTGGATGATTATCCCATCAAATTTCTCGACCGTGATTTATTTCACTTTGCTATTTGCGGATCCACTGAAACTACTTCACTGGAAATTGCTTAAGGACCAGGTTGAGAGTATGAAGCTTGGTTGGTTACTTTCTGATTACTGTGATCACTATCTACTTATTGCATGAGCCCACATATAAAGTCATGTTCATGTGAATAAAAATTAATAGAAGAAAAACATCGCATACATCGAGTCTTTGAGTTAAAATTCAGGGGGCAGGAGGCCACGCCCAAAGTGTCTAATTATGAATTGACTGGAGAAAGCCAAAAAGAAAAAATAAGCACTATATACGGTAACCACCCGGTAGTTGAAGAACAGGCATAGAAATGGACTTGACAAGCTTTCTGAGATTCAAAGTTTTAATCAAGATCGCACTAAAACAGCACCATAAATGAAGGGACCAGAACACGTAGTCCTCATTTTTTTAATCATATTATTAGACATGTTAATTAATCATTGATCTTCACCAAGCAACTAGATTATTTCCCAACACTAAGCTATCAGTAACAAACAAGCCAAATAAACATAATCAAGTATAAGTTGTTTCGAGATAAACATTTTCATTAAATTGCCGGGATTATTTGCAGGAAGAGTTAACAGATTTGTCTCCCCAGCAAAAAATACAAAATTGTGCCGCGTTTTGAATGATGTAATGGAGTGCAGCAAGATCCATGTCAATTTTGTTGGGCAAACTTGATTCCCTTTTCAATGGAGGATCTCAACTCGGGTTTAAGAGCTTCCAGGCCATGCTGCTCGTAGACGGAAAGAGGACCCAACTCTAGTACTTCCTCCACACCATTCTTTCCAAGTCTCACCTGGTATACATTGCATGTCACAAGAAACAAAATTAGTGGCCAAATCACAGAAGAAAAAGCTGGAAAGGCAGGCTGCATTGTGAAAAGCTAATAACTGAACTGGCTGATCCTGTTTGCTAAGCAGCCCTTCAGGTGGCAAAGAAGAGGGCATCAAAAGAATATGAAGGAGCGCAGGGTAATAAATGGTTCTTTTGTTCATCAACATTTCGCAAAATTTCCAGAATTATTTCTAATTTACTTTTCAAAAAGAAAAGAAAAAAGAAAGAAAATCATCATCACAAGCTGGGGTGGTTTAGCTTAGGAAACTCAATTTTAAAAAATAAAAAATAAAATAAAATAAAATCAAACCCTCAATCATCCTTGTCACACTCAAGGTGGCCCAACATTATGCATATGTAGCATTGAACATATTGCCCCTTTTTTTCAGAAATTCATTTCCATTTAGGGCTTATACATAATAGTCATTCAACAAGGAAATCAAGTGGGTCAGACCTTTTTTTTTTTCTTTTAATAACACATATACCTCAGTCTTTTTATATTTCAGCTGAGGAATTTCTTTATTTATTACTTCTTTTTCAAAGAAAAATGTGAGCTTCAAATCTTTTAAAAGACCATTTGCCAAGACATTCTTATCAAACACTACCATTGACAATAAGTGTTATATTGTCATTGCATAAAATTTTTTGAACTTACCTTGGACGCAAAGAAAGGCAGCTCGGTGACAGTTGACTGCACGAATGAATATTCCACAACATCTGGGACTCCGTTAAGTCCTTTCAAGCAAGCATCAGCAAATATAGCTCCTGCACAGCTGCAGAGAACATATTGCTCTTATAACAAACAGTTCAATTAACCAGTCATCAGCAGACAAAAAACAAACAGCGCATCGATGCCTGATTTGTAGATTTATATGGTTTAGGAATGAATATCTGCCACATGATGAAAGATATGGTAATAGGTTAGGCCTCTTTATGTTAAATTATGACATATTACATGGAACACCAGACTACATAAAAATTCTCATACCTTATTTAAAATAAATAAATAATAAAGGAGCAATTGTTATCTAGAAGGCTATGTGACAAAAAGGAGCTCCTTTTTATATAGGATGATCATACGGATCTCTTGATCTCTTTAGTATATAACTTGAAATTTTTTTGTTAAAATTGAAATTCAGTGACCAATAATAACATATTATATTCAGGATGAATTCTGATATTCAAACTCAAGATTCTACCAAAACTAGAGCACCATAAACATCTAGAGACAAGAGAACACAGCACTTACGCCATTGACAGTGTAGCTGATCCCTTTCCAGCCTTAGCTTCGACAACTTCTGTTCCACCATCTTGTGTTCGTTTTGTGAGAGCTTTATAATGTCTTCATCAGATAAATTGGCTTTTGGTGTGGCCTAATACCAAACATCAAAATATAAGTTTCAGCCAATACAAGGCAGGCAGTAAAAAGTAAATGCAAAGGCATTACCTGTGAGAACAATGGAAGAATTGTTATGCCTGCATGACCACCAACAACAGGTACATTGACCTCTGCAACAAGAGAGTATTTAAGCAATGTACTTTTTCTCAAGAAACCAACATCACAATATAAAGATAGCAAGAGCTAATCTCTAAGTAAACTAATATATGCATACTGGCCACATCAACTTTGGCCTTGCAGCATAGAATGTCTTGGCTCTGACCACATCCAGTGTGGTCACGCCCATAAGTTTCCTTTCATCATATACTCCTAGTCCCTTGAGGACCTCAGCAGCAATTGGGACAGTAGAGTTCACAGGGTTGCTAATCATAGTGGTAAGTGCCTGATTCAAACACTCAGCGTCAAAATTAGGTCCTGGGCAAATTTCGTAATTTTAAAAGCTATACATGAAAGAAAAGGAAGTGCTCACATTCGGACAATACTTGCCGATGGCAGTGCAAAGAGATTTAACGATGCCAGCATTTATGTTGAAGAGGTCATCACGGGTCATTCCGGGCTTTCTTGGAACACCAGCTGGAATGATGACAACATCTGATCCCTCCAAAGCCTGCTTCAGCTGGTCATCTCCCATGTACCCGGTCACCTATACATACAAGCAAATAGATGGAAAAATCATGTCAGCACACAAAGCATGAAGAATAGTGAGAATTAAGAAACAAAATGGCAGACAATTGAAAGTAAACAGCTCACAATTTGATAGAATGATGTGAAGAACAACTAGAATATACAATAGAGCATATAACTTAAAAATAAAAGGCTCAAACTTGCAGAAATGATTAAACAAAGATTACTGAATGAGGCCATCTCAAACCCAAATCTCAACTTTCCCCTTCTCTATTCTCTAAAATAGAGCTTTACAATCTCTATTTCTTTTAACCTTCTCCAACCCATAATCTCCAAACGTTATCCAAATCACTATAGTTCTAAATCAAATACAACCCAAGAGAGCTCAAAATGAATTTAAGACAAAAGGAGTAGATATTACAGTTGCAAACGTTCTGTATACATATTTCATGACTCCCATTTACAACATACGGTTCATGAATTCATTTTTCAGTTTCAATTGAGATAAAAGAAAGATCCACTTCCCGTGAACTGCTATTACAGATCAAGAAAATCCTGTCGTGAGTTTATTTACTAGCATAACAAGTAACTGAGCCAAAAATCAATATATAAAGCAGTGTGTAAAAAAAATTTAAAACCAAAAATACTCAAATTGAGGCACCTAAACATATAGATATGAGGAACAGACATCGCTAAGTTCAAAAAAATGAAAAATGATCTAAAATAAGGAAGAAATACCGAATTCAAAAAAAAAAAAATAATAATAATAAATAATAAATCAAATCGAAAGTATGTTGAAATAGCCTTTAGTCTTTGACCAAAAAAAGAGAGAATAAAAGGTGAAAAAAATTGTATAAAAAAATTTAAAAAGTCAATTACTAATCAGTCCTTTCTTTTCCCTTTCTTCTTTTTCCCTTTCTAAAATCTTTCTTTAAAAGGCAAACAGAGACAAAAATCTCACAAAAATCTCAGCTATCTCCGATCATTCACTTCTTCCCCTACAACCCAACGATCATCCTGCATCATAGTCTCCATCTGGACCCTAATAGCAGCACCGCGACTGTTTCTCCGCTACAGCACCACTCCCCATCCTCACCCCTATTTACTTCTCCAGACTAAATCATAATTTTCCCACTCTCCTAAATAACCAAACAGCATACCAATATAATGTTGAAAAGAAAGTCCCAATCGAAGAAGATGCGGTGTGGACTTCAAGAAAATAAAGCAGAAAATTGGTTGAAATTTGCCATCTCCAAAGAATGCCACAAATATTGAGTCAAATCCAAAGCAATGGTTCTTTCGGAGCAGAATGTGGTCGCTGAAATTCCGTAAAGAATCACCAATTGGTATCAAAGATATATTCCTTAAGCACCTTGTCGAGTTAAAATTGCATAAACTTGCTATCATAGAGAAACTGCGTGAACAGATTGGTGACGAAGATAAATTGGTTAGGGAGACACTTTATCTACTTTTAAAGTCAGTAATTTCCCTTGGCTTTAAAAAGGATAACCAGGGACCATTAATTTCCTTGTCGATGACATACATTTTCAGTGCAATGACTCAGTTAGCAATTGAGATCGCTCTTGATGGCTTTCAAAATTTTGATCATATTATCCAATACTATCTCTCTTTCATTTTCCTTGTATATGCTAAAAAGATTCTCCAGAACTTATGGGGAGACATTTTGTACAAGAACTAATTTTTTCTAGAGGACAAGAACAAGTTGAAGAAGACATTTGGTGGCTTGATTTAGTGCTTGTTGTTTTATTGCCATGTAATGATGATAAAGATTAAGAACGGACCTAGGATTTTTATATAAGACTCCGTTGGATTTAGAGAAAAAAACAACAGGGGGTTGGAAAATGACAGAGCCCCCTTCCTGGGGGTTCGGGGGCAATGTTCCCGAAAATTTTTTTATACTATAAATTTTTGGAAATGAAATTGCGCTAGAAATTTAAGATACATAAAAATTTTTAAAAAGTTTTAATGAATATGAGATATCATTACACTGTCATTTGGACTTTTTAGGAAGAGGAGAGCTCCAAATTCAACCGATAAGTGGATAACAGCGCAATTGACGTGTGTACCAAAGCATAACCGAAACGACCTCTTACGATCATAAGCAATTCAAAATGGCTATTCAGCCTACCGAGTAACTCCTAGCACCCAAAGATGAACATGTCTAACAATGTTTATAGGTTCACAGCTGTCGTAATGCGAAAAACCTATTCAAGTTGTAATTGTAACGCTTTACTATATGATATCTATACTGAAGCATTTGAAAATAGAGTTATGGCCACACAATCAACCCGTTTTGATTTGCTACAAAGTTTTAATGAATGTGACATTTGTTTACACCACCAACCAAACACTATGGAAAAATAGAAGTTCCAAAATTACCCAATAAGTTGATAAAATAGCTATTAGCGTTACGCACTAAAAAGTAACAGACGTGGTGTTCGTATGACCATAAGCATATGAAATCCTCTTCCAACCCACCGAGTAACGTTTAGTACCTCACAAGGTGTATATATATATATATAACTAGAATTGTGTTGTTTCTTACCGTTTTCATGTTGAAAAGCTTAACAAGTGGTCATTGTAATAAATTACTATGTAACATCTATATTGGAGCATTACAAAATGGACTGATAGGCACACAATCAACTACATCATGATTAATCACCAAGATTTAATGAATGTGAGATGTTACACCACCAATCAGAGATTATACCTAAAAAAAGCTCCAAAATCACTTGATAAGTGGATAACAGTGTGACTAACATTACGTTCTGAAGAGTAACGAACACCTTGCGGTTATGAGCATAAGCGATTAGAAATTACCTCCCAACCTACCGAGTAATTCCTAGTACTATATGATTAACATATCTACCGAGATATGTGGCGTTTTTCATTTATTTCATACTAAAAAGCTCAACATGTTGTCATTATAAAGGTTTGTTAACTAACGTCTATATCAAAAGCATTTGAAATTAGAGTTATGACCGCACAATCAACCCTATCATGATTGGTCACAAATATTTAATGAATATGAGATGTTGGTACACTACCAATTGGAAACTCTAAGAAAATAAGAGCTCCAAAATCACTCGATAAATGGATAACGACGTGATTGGTTTTACATTCTGAAAAATATTGAGACATGGAGTTAGGGAAGCCCAATCAACCCCCTATGTTTTAATGAATGCTAGGTGTCGTTACAACACAAGTACGAGATTATGCAAAAAGGAGAGCTCCAAAATCACCCTAGAAATAAATAACCGCCCCCTTGGCGTTACGGTATAAATACTAACGAACATTGGTATGTTATGAGCATAATGGATACGAAATCCTCTCCCGACATACCGAGCAACTAGTACAGGACTAAGATGAACACATCTAATGAGATTCTAACTTTCTTCTCACTGCTATCATGCCAATGTGCTTGACAAGTGGGCATTGTAACGCTTTAGTAAGTAACATTTGTATCAAAAGCATAGAGACATGGAGTTAGGGAAGCCCAATCA
>CAVNYN010234044.1:0-11934 GCA_963692815.1 Nyctanthes arbor-tristis
CTGACAATATAAAAACTGCTCATAATGCAAATATTGCCATTGCAGGCATTCATATTCTTGGACTCTAGAAAGATTTTACATATTCCCACAACACTAAGGAGTGCAGCTTCCACTGTAAAGCGTCTAACCAAAACTGACAACAGATAAATCAACTTTTTTAATAAACCTTAAACTTCCCTTTTGCAAGTAAATGTAGATCCATAACTTTCTGATATTCATACAGTTTCTCAAGCTCAGATGTTAATGTTTTTGAGTGCCAACATAAACAGAAATAATTTTAGAGGTTAATGTCTCAATTTCTGCCAACTAGGACATAAATAATTTCTCAGAGGTTAATGTCTTAGGAAATTGAGATTACAACTTGTCGAGTTGTTCCCAAAACAAGAAATAACATTGAGCTTATGAATAGGAGAACAAATAAATCCACTTGACTACAAAGTGCCAGTGAAAACATATATTTGCTAGACAATCATCCCAGTAAGAATTCATAGACTAAGCCTACAAAGTACAACCTCACACAAGGCCACATATTCAAAACATGAGTCAACTAACAACTAAATATCTTCCACAAATGCCAGCGATATTCAAAATAGAGCCGAATAATAGTTGCAGCAAGATAAACAACATATACACATTTTTTTCCATCATATAAAGAAACAGAAATAATTTCTCAGAGGTTAATGTCTCAAGAAATTGTGATCACAACTTGTTGAATTGTTCCCAAAACAAGAAATAACATTGAGCTTGTAAAAAAGAAAGCAAATAAAATAACTTGATTACTATGTGCAAATGAAAATATATAATTGTTAGATGATCATCCCAGTAAGAACTCATAGAGTAAGCCGACAATTTATGACCACATACAAGGCAACATATTCAAAACATGAGTCAACTAACAAATAAAGATCTTCCCATAATGCTAGAGATATTCAAAATAGACCCAAAGAATAATTGCCGCAGGATAAACGACATATACACATTTGTTTCCGTCATATATGTAGAAAGCAAAGAAACAGAAATAATTTCTCAGAGGGTAATGTATCAAGAAATTGAGATCACAACTTGTCGAATTGTTCTCGAAACAAGAAATAACATTGAGCTTGTAAAAAAAGAGTAGATAAATCAACTAGACTACTAAGTGCCAATGAAAATGTATAATTTCTGGACAATCATCCCAGAAAGAACTCAAAGAGTAAGCCGATGAATTACAACATCACACAAGGCTACATATTCAAAACATGAGTCAACTAACAAAAAAAGATTTTCTGATAATGCTAGGGATCTTCAACATAGACCTAAATAATAATAGTAGCTATAGAATAAAAGCCACATATCCATTGATCAAAATTCATAATCCAATATAAAATCATTTAGTAAATGCACCAAGATATTCAAAGATAAACAAGAACATCAAACTCTCACTGTTAGGGTTCAGTTCATATGATCTCGTTCCACAGCTTCTCTCTTAGCATCTTTCTTGATGAATCCTCATCTTCATCTTTACCCTTTTGATATGTAGGTTCATGTCGACCAAGTTCATATATCCTCGCTGAAGAATTAAATACCTTGATATTATCAATAGCAATGAGGCCAACAAAAGAATCACTCGGCTCATTTGCCACATCAAGTACACAGCCATCGACGTCAGTTGTGGCAATATCAGCATAATTAATAGCATCTACAGTGTGAAATGTAGCAAATAAAGGATACTTTTGTCGAGCTAGACTTAATGTCGAACCCAGATCCTCCATGTTCCTCCTTAGTGTTGCATATAAGATATTACCACTTGGATATTACCACTTGGATTGAATGTAATTACTGTTTTATCTAGAGAATCCGCCCGATGGAATAGCTTGTAGTTTCGAAGATCCCAAACATCAGAGTTCGTAATGACCTATTGTATTGGCAAAAAGTGGAAAAAACTTACTCACGATAAAACGAGTGCTTAAACATGCTTTGTGCTAACAACTACTAAAGATATATACTACTAAC
Source organism: Nyctanthes arbor-tristis (assembly GCA_963692815.1). Taxonomy (NCBI): domain Eukaryota; kingdom Viridiplantae; phylum Streptophyta; class Magnoliopsida; order Lamiales; family Oleaceae; genus Nyctanthes; species Nyctanthes arbor-tristis. Next base: position 1,993 of record CAVNYN010234044.1, read on the forward strand.
CTGATTTCCAACAAAATGAAATCCACCACCGCCACAATTTGTGAATTCATCAAGCTGATAAATCTGGCTTCGATCCCAGAGATCCCATAAGATATCATACCGTAGTAGCATTGAATCTGATGGGCTGAAGGGAACAAGGGAACCCTCACGCTCTGGACTAGGGGGTGTGCTAGTTGTATCTGGTAAATTCATCCCTACCTTACAGGTCTCAAAGTCATACAACATAATCGCATACGGTGGAGGTAATGCTACAAACATGCTTCCATCATTGCTGAAACGTGCAGCTTTAATTCCCTTAAATGAATGTCTTAGAGCACCGGAAATAAAATATGTATCCCATAAGCATACATCCATAGCAGTTGATGATAGAACCATATGAGTGTGACTACAAAAGTATCAAAATAGTCATATGACTAGCGAAACTCTCTGACATACTGCTAGTATAACTGCAGAAGACATTTAGTTCACCAATGTAGTTGCCAACAACAATTTTAGAAGAATCGCCTGGAAAAGTTATACATGTTAAAATGTTCATTTCTCTATCTTGTCAGGTTCTCCACGGTCTGAACCTACTATAGACAAATTGTCGATCCTTGCGACTCACATGGATTCCATCATCTATACTTCCAAGTTCCTGTGCACTGAGCTGGGCCGTCACATTCAATGGAACTCGATGGCTTATTCTTGATTTTTGACATTTATGTGGATATGAGAGATAGAGAGAGAGAGAGAGAGAGAGAAAGAAGGTAAAGTTGTGATTGAAGATGGGCCCTAGCGATGTTGGTGTCTTAAATACTGCACAACAATAGAACCCAAAGTCGGCTGCTTTGGGCATGAAGGTAAATCAACATCCCCAGTGGGTCTCGCAGTAGATACTGAAGGAATTTCCACTTTGTCAACAAGCTCAAAAGATCTTCTTGAAGAGGTACTTAATTTACTGTTTGATGGTATAGGTGATTTTTCCAGGTTAGCAGCCTGAGTTTTCAAGGCTCCACACGAAGTCAAGAATGTCAGAGGTTTCTTGGGTTTCTAGTAATCATTTGTAATTCAAAGTGTATTGTATTACGCAGGCGCGGTTTACAGCAACATCTTCGAGTCTCACTTGATCATTACATGTTCTTTTAGTAAAATCGTAGAGTTGGATTAATTTACACTATTAGCTACTGATATCCATGTTAAAAATGTATAGGCAATATAATGTTTTCTTCCCTTTCCCCATAATCTGAAAGTTGGAATAACAAAAACAACTTTAGTACTAGGATTAATCACCATATCTATTACATTCGCTGCATCATTATCCCTTTCTTGAACAATTGGTTCATGAGTTATGCTGTCAGTTTCCCTGCCATGAGGTAAAGGGGTCAATTCTACAAATCTCCTTTGGAGCCAAAGCCATTTGCTTCATCCTTAATGGACTTCAAATCAATTTTAATCTTGTTGATTTTACGAGCCATTTTCCATTAGAAACCTAAGTTAAGAACACTTAATGAAGCATAAAAAGCAAACTTTGGCTTCATCTGGTTCTGAGACCACCATATGGCCAAATTCTTGTAGTTGATCTCATCAAGAACATTATCGGCATGAAAAACCACTATCAATGCTCAACTAACTGACAATAGAAAGACTACTCATAATGCAAATATTGTCATTGCAGGCATTCATGTTCTTGGACTCTAGAAACATTTTACAGATTCCCACAACACTATAAGAGTGCAGCTTCCACTGTAAAACATCTAACCAAAACTGACAACAGATAAATCAACTTTTTTTAATAAACCTTAAACATCCCTTTCACAAGTAAATGTAGATCCATAACTTCCTGATATTCATACAGTTTCTTGAGCTAAGGTGTTAATGTTTTTTTAGTGCCAACAGAAACAGAAATAATTTTAGAGGTTGATGTCTCAATTTCTACCAACTGAGACAGAAATAATTTATCAGAGGTTAATGTCTCAACAAATTGAGATTACAACTTGTTGAATTGTTCCCAAAACAAGAAATAACATTAAGCTTGTAAAGAGGAGAACAGATAAATCCACTGGACTACAAAGTGCCAATGAAAATATATATTTGCTAGACAATCATCCCAGCAAGAACTCAAAGAGTAAGCCGACATATTACAACATCGTACAAGGCACTTATTATTCGAAACATGAGTCAACTAACAAAGAAAGGTCTTCCACTAATGCTAGCGATCTTCAAAATAGACCCGAATAATAGTTGCAGTAAGATAAACAACATGTACACATTTTTTCCATTATATAAAGAAACAGAAATAATTTCTCAGAGGTTAATGTCTCAAGAAATTGCTATCAAAACTTGTCAAATTGTTCCCAAAACAAGAAATAACATTGAGCTTGTAAAAAAGAAAGCAGATAAAACAACTTGATTACTATGTGCCGATGAAAATATATAATTGCTAGACAATCATCCTAGTAAGAACTCATAGAGTAAGCCGACAATTTACAACCTCACACAAGGCAACATATTCAAAACATTAGTCAACTAACAAATAAATATCTTCCCATAATGCTAAGGATCTTCAAAATAGATCCAAAGAATAGTTGCAGCAAGATAAACAACATATACACATTTTTTTCCATCATATATGCAGAAAGCAAAGAAATAGAAATAATTTCTTAGAAGTTAATATCTCAAGAAATTAAGATCACAACTTGTCGAATTGCTCCCAAAACGAGAAATAACATTGAGCTTGTAAAAAAAAGAGCAGATAAATCAACGAGACTACTAAGTGCCAATGAAAATGTATAATTTCTAAACAATCATCCTAGAAAGAACTCACAGAGTAAGCCGACGAATACAAAGACAAACAACAACATCAAACTCTCACTATTAGGGTTCAGTTCATATGATCCCGTTCCACAACTTCTCTCTTAGCGTCTTTCTTGATGAATCCTCATCTTCATGTTTTACCTTTTTGATATATAGGTTCCTGTCGAACAATTTCATATACCCTCACTGAAGAATTAAATACCTAGACATTATCAATAGCAATGAGGCCAACAAAAGAATCACTCGGCTCAGTTGCCAGATCAAGTGCACAGCCATCGACGGCAGTTGCGGCAATATCAGCATAATTAATAGCATCTACAGTGCGAAATGCAACATATAAATAATGCCTTTGTCGAGTCAGACTTAATGTTGAACCCAGATCCTCCATGTTCCTCCTCAGTGTTGCCTATAAGATATTACCACTTGAATTGAATGTAATTACTGTTTTATCAAGAGAATCCACCAAATGAAATAGCTTGTAGTTCTGATGATCCCAAACATCAGAGTTCGTAATAACCTGTTGCATTTGCAAAAAGTGGAAAAAACTAACGCACGATAAAATGAGTACTTAAACATCCTCTATGCTAACAACTACTGAATATATATACTATTAACCTGATTTCCAATGGAATGAAATCCACCACCGCCACAATTTGTGAATTCATCAAGCTGATAAATCTGGCATCGATCTCGGAGATCACATAAAATATCATACCATAGTAGCATCGAATCTGATGGGCTGAAGTGAACAAGGGAACGCTCACGCTCTGGACTAGGGGGTATGCTAGTTGTATCTAGTAAATTCATCCCTACCTTAAAGGTCTCCACGTTATACAACATAATCCCATACAGTGAAGGTAATGCTGCAAAAATGCTGCCATCATTGCTGAAACGTGTAGCTTTAATTCCCTCAAATGAATATCTCAGAGCACTGGAAATAAAATATATATCCCATAAGCATACATCCATAGTAGTTGATGATAGAATCAGATGTGAATGTGACTTCAGAAGTGTTGAAGGAGACATGACTAGCGAAACTCTCTGACATACTGCTAGTATAACTGTAGAAGACCTTCAGTTCACCAATGTAGTTGCCAACAACAATCTTAGAAGAATCTCCCGGAAAAGTTATACAAGTTAAAATGTTCATTTCTCCATCTTGACAGGTTCTTCACGATCTGAACCTACTATAGACAAATTGTCGGTCCTTGCAACTCAAATGGATTCCATCATCTATACTTCCAAGTTCCCGTGTACTCAGTTGGGCTATCACATTTGATGAAACTCGATGGCTTAGTCTTGATTTTTGGCATACATGTGGATATGAGAGAGACAGAGAGAGAGAAGGTAAAGCTGGGCACTAGCAATATTGGTGCCTCAATTACTACACAACAATAGAATCCAAAGTTGGCCGTTCTGAGCATGGAGATAAATCCAAATCCCCAGCAAGTCTCGCAGCAGATACTGAAGGAATTTCCACCTTGTCAACAAGCTCAAAAGATCTTCTCGAAGAGGTACTTAATTTGCTATTTGATTGTATAGGTGATTTTTCCAGGTTAGCAGCTTGAGTTTTCAAGGCTCCACACAAAGTCAAGAATGTCAGACGTTTCTTAGACAGGAATCCCTGAAGAGAACATTCAGATGGCCATTGCATTTGTTCAGGAATCCCTGGAGTGGCAAAGACGAAAATATTTTTTCCATCACCAATCTTCCACCTTATAATACCTTTGTACAAAAGTTCTCTGCCTCAAAGTAAATTTTTTCAAAGAAATATATGAAAGAGCAAATATGTTTAAATCATTCACTTCCCTATTTTATGCTTAGGTTAATTAATTATTTAGCTCAACACATTTTTATTTCACTAAAAGGTCTTCACCTTTATTTAATACTATAATTTTGTCCTTAATAGTTTATTGCATTTTTTACACCGTTTTTATTGAATTTTGATAATTAATGTTGTGGTAAACATATACATTGGGTCCTTAAATAATGATTGATATCCAAACGTTAGCATGATTTAAAATTATAAAAAAAAATTTACCGTTATTAGTTCTTTACTTGAAATTGTTGGTGGTGAGTACATTTTTTTACGACCGTATAAAGGAATATTTGTACAAAAACTATTGGCATAGGCAACATCTACTAGAAACGAAAAGTAAAAGATAATAATCAGACCAAAAAAAAAGAAGTTAAGGATATAATTGTGACAATAATACCTTATACTTCTAGAGTTAATAAGCTTTTAATTCACCATTTATGTGGCTCATGTGCTAATCATTAATGAAAAATCTATGTGAAGTATGGGTTAATATGATTCTGTTAATCTTCTTATGAGAGGTCAGTTATAACATGGTATTTACTTATAGTCGGATTTAGAGTGAGGGGCTTGTCATATTTTCTATTTATGTTTCTTTTAAGATTGTTATTCTTTCCTTTGTAGGATTTTTTTCTTTTCCTAAACATATTAGGATTATGTTTATTATTTCTTTCTAGTTTAGATTAATTCCTTATAGGAATAGGAATAGAAGTAGGAAATATTTTTGCCTAAGAGGCAATGGGTAAATCTTTTCATATTCAATATTTAAAACATCAATTCTTGCTTGTTTTTAAAGATTCTTTTGACTTTTTGAAATTTCTTGTTCTTGTTTCTAGAAAAAACAAACATGCTTCTGCCAGAAACGATGCAGGAAACTAAGGAGAGAATTGTCTGAATGCTAGAAATGCCAGTGGATCTGTTGGAGACACCCAAGTTCAAACATAAGAGGGTCCCAAAGGCATCTGCTTTTCGTCCAGTTCCGGGGAGGCATTCTCTACCTTGTCCTCTGACTGTAAAAGATCAGCAAGTTTAGGAGATCCCACTGGCACTGGCTGTTTCAAACTAGAAGAACCCAAAGGGCTATATTATACCGAATCCAAAGGGCTCTATTATACCGATCGACAAACATCTGGCAAACATGGATTTGATTCCCTTTTTACATTTATGATATTTTGATACGATAAGCATATTTTTAATTGAAGTATTCCATGAGGCAAACATAGATTTGATGCACTAAAGATTGATTTATTGCATTTGAATCACTAGTTGCTCTACCCGTCTTGTATTCAATTGCTTTGAATTATTTCTCACACTATTACCTATTCAATGATCCCGGATAGGGAAGATTAGTGTGGTGTTTGCTTTGAATTGAAACTTCGGTAAGGGTTAGTCAGGGTTCATTGTGGATCCACTTAATTGTACATGGTCATGATTGATTGAATTGATAATGAATTGATACAAATCTTGCGCGCACCACGGGTAGTAGTTTAACTAGTGATAGGGCCCTCTTGTACATTAAAAAGCTTTGTGCATTCAAAGATCTTCTTGGAAATAAATCTTTCAATTGAAGGTGAATCAAAGGGTTTTGTTACTCACTGAGTACTTCGTACTCACTCTCCCTTTACTACAATTTTTGTAGATGATTGAAAATACTATTTGAAAAGCAAGGCAAGCCAAGGGTTGGAGCATGCTCGCGAAGGGAGCAGAGTTTTGCATGTAGTGACAACCTGTCTTTGAAGATAGTATGAATTTAATATCTTTTGTTTTAACAAATATGTCCACCTCTCTATAAATGTATTTCTAATTTTATATAACATTGGCAATTTACCTTTAGTATAATAGCTTTCCAATAATTTGTCTTGAAAAAATTAATTTTGCTCTTTTGGTAATCAATAAAAAATACCTATTAATATAACTTGTTGAATTCTGTGCATTCTATTGAGAAACTGAGTTGCAGCGATTCTTTAAAATATAACAATTTGTTAGCTTAAGTAATTAGCTTTATCAAGTCAAAAGCTATTGGTTTGTTTTGTACGTCCCGTCCTCACTATTTGTAGTAAATCTTCGAGATCTGGAACTTGTTAATCGATATAAGGTATTTGAAAATATTGTAAAATTAGTGGGGGCGTGACAGGCTGTCTGCAGGAAGTAAGCTCGACTCCAATGCATAGTTGGTCTTTCCATTAATGAATCATATGCGACATCTTTTTCTTCTTTAAGCTTTGCCATGGTTGTCAACCAGTCAGCATGGGCTGAGACGTGAGCGGCTGCCCAAACTGGCATTCATCATTCTCATATGGTCTACTGTACACTTGTAACGCCTAGAGTGTCTTGCTCTAGGATCGTCGTCACTATCAATGCTCTCCAAGTCAGCCGAGTCTCCATCTTTGCTTTCATCGCTGCCTTCATATTGCGTTTGACTGTCCCGAACCATGCATAACCTTTTCCGGTATTTGGATCATTGCATTCAGGCTCATCTACCATGGGCTCTTCCTCTTATTCATAGTCAATGTCCTCGTCATCCAGCTCTACATCACCCCTTAATGCTGTCTCATCATCCCCATGTTCACCGTCATCTTCATCAACTCCAGCCTCCTGTCTGGCAAAACCTTCATCCATACTCTCCTCAATTGAGTGGAGGTTGATGTAGATTGCTCGGACCTGTTTCAGTGTTATCTTGCAGCCTACTATGGCCACTAACTGGCTTGCTTCTGAAATGAAAGTCATTGTTTCCTACATACGAGTGGTCAGCCGAGCCCCAATTCAATATTTCTTCAAGGCATGCATTATTGGTCAAGATTTCTTCCCAAACCCTCATGTCCTCCTCAAATGTAACACCAAACAGATTTTGAGATGTCATTGGTGGCTCAGATCCACTCAATGGCTGAATTTCAGGTGCCATGGCAGCATCTTCAACAAGCTCAGTTATCTTTATTGAATGGCTACCCTCTCCTTGACCGGAGGCCAACCTAACCTCCTACCCGTTTTCAATTTCCGCAACAATTAGCTCTTGGCACAGAGGCGTAGGAGACCATCCTATACTGAGCCTACTATTGTCCAAATCTCCAGCCATAGCTTGAACATCTTCATCAGTCATAAGTCGTATTAGGCCGCTAGATATTGGCTTATCAACCTTCTTGTAGACATAGCCTACTGGTGGTTGAAGGCCTAAAGATTCTGCAATTGCTTCTAACCCAAAATTTGAGAAGAAGTTAGAGTCAACATTGTCAACATAAGCAATCTTTCCATGTTCATATACGTCATTGTGTAGCTTTGCTAGAAATACCCCTCCATATTAGCACTTCAATGTGAAGAAGGTCGAGTCCTCACCTGCAACGATGTTATAAAAATAATTGAGATCATGCATGCTTTGTTTCCAATCAACTTTAAGCAATTGTGATTAGCGTCATTGAAGAAAATGACGATAGGCCATTATTTAGCAATCAAACGAACTCACAACAACAAAGCACAATATCATAGATACACAACAAGTATAGAAATAACTATTAATGAAGAAATACCTAGAATCCAAAATAAACTTAGCTACATCAAAAGAGAAAAATGTTCAAGCACCATCATTCATTCACTGCCTATTTCTCACTGAACAAATGTTTAAGCACCAAAAACTGAGTTCCAAACTGAGTGATCACTAATCCACCACTTCCATCAACAGTTAACTACATCAAAGCCTCAAACTCGACACTGTGCTATCACTATCACAATCAAGCATCAGGTTGCATTACTAGATATAAGTGATAAAGCTTTTTTCTTTAAATTTCTCTTATGGTTTGCCTTGTCATTGAACTAGTTAACTTGTAAGTAACTAGTATTTCAAAGAGCAAACATACCCAAAGCTGTGAAAGAGGACACAGTCTTTAGTCCATCAAAACCTAAAATATCCAAACACATCGTTTACGAGTTTAAACATCATTGAAGAAAAGATCGCACAATAATCTGGGGCTTAACGTTCGGATTGAAAGTTGATTTTGGGGATCAAGTCACGCCATCAAAAAACCTTACCATATGAAGGCTGTGTTTCAGATTCTTGTCAAAGTTTGTATGCCATCTGACGGAGCACACTACACTCTAGCCTTCTTCCTCAACACCGACACTGGATTTCGTAGATCAAGTCAATATATCGTCAAACTGTCGGCTGATGCTCTTCCGGGTTCGGTGCACTGTCAAAATTACACAGCCAACCGCATACTTGCACTTAGTTCTTCTCCTCGGCCACTGTCACACTCCCACTGCCGGCAGAATATGGAACCAGTCGCCGAAGCTGGTTCGCCCGAAACTTCGACAATATAGGGGCTGGGACTTCAACGCAGTGGAGAATGGAGATGATGATTACCTTTGTGAGTTCCAAGGTGTTTTTTTTTTCTTTTTGAAGTTTTCTTCAGTTGGGTTTTTTGGTTCTACCATTTTTACCCTCATGCTTAAACTCTCGTGGACTGCACAGACCAAGCTAACGGCACTTTTGGATGGAAATCATCCATGGGGACGAATTGTGTGCATTTATGAAAGGTTGGAGACTCATGAGAGTCTTAAAAATTATTGGGGACGAAATCGATTCTTAACTCAAAGGTTGGAGAACTTTTGTGAAATTAACCCATTATCAAATATAGGAACATAACTTTATCTTATTACGACAACACAATTAGTTTATCAAATATAGGAACATAATTAGTTTATCTTACCGCAACACAAGTCATACTCGTCTTTAGGGCCGGCCCTGAGAATTTAAGTGTCCTGTGCGATAATATAAAATGGTGCACTTTCAATTAATTAATAAGCGTTATATTTAGGGCTGGACATTCGATCCGGAAAACCGTCAAAACCGACTCAACCGACCCGAAATGAGTTGAGTCGAGTCGGGTTGCTACAGTACACGGGTTGGATGCGGTTGGAAAACAAGTAACCCGACTCGAGTCGAGTCGGTTCCGGGTTGACTCGGCGCTACCCGGGTGAACCCGGCAAACCCGACCGAGTCAACCCGAGTCGGGTTCAACCTGATTTTTTTATTTTTTTGGGCTAGGTTTTTTTTCTTGTAGTGTATTTGGATATGTATTAGTGTATTTGGGCCTTTGAAATACTAGGCTTATGGTGAGTTTTAAATTTTTTTGGGCCTCAAATGAATTTAGGCTAGTTTTCTTTGTTTTTTTTATCAATAGGCCCAAATCGACAACCCGATCCGACCCAAGTCAACTCAAGTTGACTCGGTCGGGTCGGGTTTTGGACCAGACTCGAGTCGGCCCGGTTTCTAAAATACCAACCCGAATCACTGTCGGGTCGGGTTTGGGTTGGGTTGGACCCAACCCGAACCGACCGATGCC
>CAVNYN010234047.1:0-10897 GCA_963692815.1 Nyctanthes arbor-tristis
GGGGGGCTTATTTTGTTTATAAATCTATGCTTCTGATATAGAAAGAAATATACCTGTGAGGTGATCTTGATCCCTCTAACTATGCAAGTTCATTGGTTTCAGTTGAAATTTTTCTTGCTTATTCTAATAGCTCTTTGTTAAATGTCACAAAAATAATTTGCATTCCTCTTTTGATATGGTTTTCGTGATGATTATTAGAAAGCTATTTTACATTACACTTCCGTGAAGGTGGTGTACGTAAATATGTCTAGTCAGTGGGCTAAAATTGGATTTATGTTTTAAGAATATGAAAAAGACGTGACTTAAAGATGCCAAGATTAATGAAGTTAATATGTAGTTAACGGAGTACTTTTTCCTCATATATTTTGCACATACATTGGACTTGATCTACCTTTGTGGGCTGGTTAGAATGTCTTCTTGAGAGCATTGTCTTGTTGGCATCTAAATAATTGTCTACATGGATAATCTCTGTGATAAGTCATTTTTTATTTCTGAAATTTGGTTGGTAGTAAGAACAGTGTGCTTTCAGTGATCAGAAAAAAAATGTTCGGCTGTGAAATGTTGTATTTTTCTTTTTGGGTTGGGTTGATTAATATGGGAAGGTATCTGCTGCACTAATTAATAACGCAGCCAATGGATAGACAATTATAATTTTTTATTTAATTATTTTTTTCTCATAGCAGTTGGTTATCCTGCAATAAGGAGGCAAAACGGATGATGAATCATTCCCATTTTGTTCTATAATAGATAGGCGATATACTTATCTTTCTTTTGCTTCATTGAATAGATTTATGCAGGTAAAGGCATCCTTGGGTATGAGGCAATAACAATTCTCATAATGGGTTGGCTTAGTAAAATTTTTAAAGGGTCAAACCATGAACTTTCAGAAGGCCAATATGGAACGGATACAGCAGAAAATCATCCATCTACTTCATGGGTAAGTCTGTCCTTTGCATTTGCAATATGTTTTTCCCAATGAGGACTCTCACAATTTCTTTGAAGTCAAAGGAGCATTTCTGAATTTCTGTTTATAACGTGATCAAATAAAACCCCGAAAGAAAAGAACTACCGGAGAAATTTCAAAATCATTTTTATGCTTTTTTCATAATTCTTGGTGGCTGATTTTGTCTGTTCTAAGTTTGATAGCACATTATTGGGTTAAACATAACATAATACTGCCCAAGCTTATCTATGTCGTAGTACACTCAGAGCATACACATTAGCATGTCGCTTATTTATTTCTTACACCTTAGTGTTGAATTGGACGTTTTCCTGACTGTCTCAGTGTGTACTGTACTATATCCTCAACTTTGTTCTTTTACCCTCAGTGGTGCAGAATCTCAAGTTGTTAATGACCTGTAGGGAAAGGCTGCGGGTGGAATGTTTGGATATATGTATAATATTCTGTTCTCCAATTATCAGTAATTTTCCTTAGAACGCTAATTTATTATTTGACCTTGCCATAGGATTCATATTCCGAGATAGAAGATATTGACCGTGCTATTGCATTATCTCTTTCAGAAGAAGATCAGAAAGGGAAAACTGTGAGATCGGAGTATCATGGTGATCTCTGCGTAAAATAGCAAAATGCAAACTATTTATTCAAATTATGATATTCACACTTGCGTCCTGAAGAAAATTTCACAAGGAACATATTCAGATTCATCTTTTAAATGAAGTGAATGATTCCTGGTGGAAAGTTTCTATTTTTGGACAATAGCGATGTATCAATCTTGTTTATGTTTCTCTCTCTCTCTCTCTCTCTCTCGATCTCTCTCCCCCTCCCTCCCTCCCTTCGCATGCATATTGTTATTTTGCATTTGAAGTATGCTATTTTCTAAATGTTAGCTTCTTGTTGGGCAGATAGTGATTACCAGTTGGAAGAAGATGAGCTGCTTGCCAGAGCGCTCCAGGAGAGCTTGAATGTTGAGATCTCCACCTCAAAATGGAAATAGAAATAGCACTAGTGGAAGATATGGAAATGGAAATGAAAATTTCTACCAACCTATACCTTTCCCCTATTCGACTGGCTTCAGGTATGTATCTGTTTGATGTCACAGACTTTAGTCATAAGCAGTAATGAAGGCATTGCTTGACTTTTTGATCTTCCTATACCATCTCAACTACAAGGCAAGAAATCAGTTCTGATCTTCTGTAGTCACCAGATTTCAAGCCCAAGATATGTGAAGTTAAGACGAAATCTAAGCAAGACTTCTCTTTACCCTTACTTTCAGTCTTCAGCCTAAAGATTTAGACTGAACTGCATTTCAGTTATGAATGAGACTTCGGTGACAAGTAACAATGTAGTTGAGTTCACATACTGATACATTTAGTTCATACTCCCTACGTCCCACTAAGATAGGCTTGCATTCCTTTTTCTTCCGTCCCAGTTATAGGCCACTTTCTTTATTGATGAGTAGTTGAAATGTTATTTCACTCTTATGTCCCTATTTAATGTGCATGGTTATCAACAAAAAAGAACTTTTAAAGTGAAATAAGTAGTAAACTGGGTATATTAGTAAAATGTTCTTAAATTTTACATTTCCAACAACATTAACTGAGTTTTCCTTAATCCTAGTGAAAAAAAAAAAGAACTTGCCTATCTTAGTGGGACGAAGGGAGTATCTAATAATTTAACTCATTTTATGGTATGTTTTGATAAACATTTGTCCATGAATATCTGCTAATTTGTATTCTTTGACTAAATTGACTCCAATGCAATTAGATCCAATGCAACCAGATAATGCCATTAACATTGGTCAACCCTCTTATATTTAAGCCCATATCACATCAGTATTGTCACTGCAAATTGGAGTTGCAATAATCTATTGCATAGTCAGAGGGGACTTCCGTGTGCCTCTGTTAATTTATTTGGTATTTCCTGTTCTGAAAGGGCTCTATCTAAATAATATTGTTACCTTTCGCTTATGTGCTTTAGGATTTGTGCTGGTTGTAACACAGAGATCGGTCATGGGAGATTTTTGAGTTGTATGAGTGCAGTCTGGCATCCAGAATGTTTTAGATGCCATGCATGCAAACAACCAATATATGATTACGAGGTAAAGAATATTTTCTGGTGTCTGAAAGCATATATAAAGTTTTTTTTCCTTTTCTTATCTCTCTCTTATATCTTTTATGTATTGAAAGTATCCATTTGCATGCGCCCCCTGTATGCTTAGAATAGTTGGAGGAGCTGGATAATTTAATATTACTTCAGCTTCATACGATAGTTTAGCATCTGTCCCTAACTACAATAGCATTTGAATTTATTTTCAGTAATGGATACAAATAACACTAGCAGCCATAAACTCTAGGAGTCTCGCTTTTTACCCCTCGGTAAATATACAGAGCATTAGTGGCTTCGTTTTCATATTTTGATATCCATCTACTGCAGTTTTCCATGTCAGGGAGCTATCCATATCACAAAGCATGCTATAAGGATTCTTATCACCCAAAATGTGATGTCTGCAAACACTTTGTAAGCATCTTTCACGTGGAAAGTTTAAGTTTATTCTCTCTCATCTTGTATGATATCTTCATTTTGTTGTCGACCTTGGTGCCAAATGGCATGTAACTTTTAAAACTTTGTAACTTCCTATCTGTGGATGACTTGAATGACCACAAAATTTAAGAATTATTAGCTTCCTATATGTTCTGCCTGAAATATAGGGAGATAAAATTCAAATGAACATGATAATTGCCTAGGCGACAAGCAAAAAGCAAAATGGAATTGTATATTTTTGCATTGTTTGTACTTGATAGATCTTGCCTTATGTAGCAGATAGTTTATCATGCAAATTTTAGTATGTCGTTACCTGGTCACATGGTGGGATTTGTGCACCATTGTCATCAATTTTATCATCGGGCACTATGGAGCTTGTTTGGCATTGATTATAATATGTTTAAATTATAGTCTGGATCAAGTTTAAGCACATGTTTCAAGTGACTCGGAACTATCCACTTTTTCTTCATGGGACCCACAAAGCAACCCCTTTTCTACTAAATTATAGTTTATCAAATATTATCTTTCCAAGAAAGGACTAAATAGATGAATTGGATGCTCTGCCACCCTCTGCGAGTCATATTAATGTGTCTCTACTCAGGCATTTCGTCGAATATTTAGAAAAGTAGATATAACGCTCTTGAGTTTTACCATTTAAAAGATGATCAGTAATTCCTTCCAAGCGGCTGTTTTGTAGGATGCTACAGGATACTCTGATTATTTTGACAATTTACTTTAAACCACACTTAGCTAAAGAAAATGATTAGGTAGCCAATCATGAGTGATTTAGGAAATTAATAACTTCAGTCACGCCTGGTTAGGCTATTACAGCTATTTATTGGTTTCAAAACATCTTTTCTGGTTTGTGCTATTCCCTTTGCTAGTATATGCTGAAAGTTTGAACACTTTGTCCTTAATGTATCCACTTTGATTCTCTGCATTTCTTTTAATACTCTTTCCTTCCTCCAGATTCCAACAAATGCAGCTGGTCTTATTGAATACAGGGCACATCCCTTTTGGTCCCAGAAATACTGTCCCAGTCATGAGCACGATGGAACTCCTCGGTGCTGCAGCTGTGAGCGAATGGAGGTAACTTGGAGCTGAACAAACACAACCTCCACAAATTTTATTGTTTCCAATCGAGATCTAAATGGTGCTGTGTTTTCACTAGTAATTGGTTAATTTGTTGAATGCAGCCAAGGGACACAAGATATGCTGCCCTTAATGATGGTAGGAAGCTCTGCCTGGAGTGCTTGGATTCTGCAATTATGGATACCAATGGGTGTCAGCCTCTCTATCTTGATATACAAGAATTTTATGCAGCGTTAAATATGAAAGTGACACAACAAGTTCCGTTACTTTTGGTTGAGAGGCACGCTCTAAATGAAGCCATGGATGGGGAGAGACACGTAAGAGCGATAATGCTAGAAATTCAATGAAGAAAAGAAAGCAGTGACACCCCCCTTTTTATTGTATACCATTTCTCTCTGATGAAATATGACTATATGGGAGGCATTTACATTTTCTTTTCCCCCAGGGGCATCATCACATGCCTGATCTCCCGAGGACTGTGTCTTTCCGAGGAGCAAACTATAAGTACGGTAAGGAACTTTATTGCCATTTTTCATTTTTTAAGTTGCATTTTATTTTTCCACGAGTTTAATATTTTAAAATATCATTTACTTATGAGTTAGAGTTCATTTTTCTATTTCGCATTGAGATTACCAGATACTGAGGCGACCTAGGATGGGAGCTGGAAATCGAGTTATGGACATGAGAACTGAACCTTTTAAATTAACACGCCGTTGTGAAGTGACAGCAATTCTCATTTTATATGGTCTTCCTAGGTATTTTACGTGCCTTTTTGTTTATTTTGTTGGGCGTTATATTTTTCGGAAGTGTATGTTGATGTGTATCATATTTCCAATGACGTAGTTGTAACTCATGCAGGTTACTGACAGGATCAATTTTGGCTCATGAGATGATGCACGCTTGGCTGCGGCTTAATGGTGCAATCTTACTTCGTGCTTATAATTCAACTTATTGTTTCGTAATTTGCATGGTGATTTAAAAATTAGAAAATGTATATATATATATATATATATATATATATGTCTACCTTTTCTTTCTAGCTCTACAGTCTCGTCTAATTTCGTGATTTTCAGGTTTGAAAGCTAGGGTTTTCTGGATAATATATTCTCAATGAAATGTGAAATATGTCCTGGCCGGGTTTTCACTACTGAAGTAGGGAGAATTTCTAAAAATTGTTATGCCAAGCAAATCTATCTTTCTAGTTAAATATGTGAACCAATACAAACCTAGCTGCAATAATTTGCTGCACAACCTGTACTGCTGATTTGTTTCTCTTTCCTTCTCACTGTTCTCTTTACTGCATGTTTACCCCACAATATTACGATCTGTAGCCAGCACAAAATTTGACTTCTTTTCTTCTCTATCTTTTATTTTTTAATTTTTTTCCCCTTCATTGAATGCTGTCTAAACCATCTTACCAAGATAAATCTGACCAAATATGTTATTACTGTTAAGTCCCTCCTTGTATGATGGTGAACTGTAATACCCATTTTGCTGATACATTTGCCACTTGGCAAAAGGTTTTCAAATTCAGAGTCAAGAGGTTGAAGAAGGAATCTGCCAGGTGCTTGCCAATTTGTGGTTGGAATCCCAGATTATATCCCTCTCAGGCACTAATTATGCATCAACCTCTTCTTCGTCCCAAGGGACAAGATCTCCTCTTGACAAGAAACTTGGAGAGTTTTTCAAGCACCAGATTGAATCAGACACATCAGTGGTGTATGGAAATGGCTTCAGAGTTGGTAACCAGGCAGTGCTAAAGTATGGCTTACAGAGTACCCTTGACCACATCAGGATGACAGGAACCTTCCCTTGCTAAATTCTGATCAGGCACCATTTTTGTCAGATCATAGCTTGAAATTTTCTTCTATTATCATCACATTGGCCATCCCATAGGAATTCTCTCAGTATAGAAGTTTTTGAAGAAAGTTGACGGAATCAGTTTCTATTTCATGTAAATTTCATGTTATTACATCTACTGATAGAAATCTATAAAATTAATATTCATTTTTTTAATTCTTCTTGTCAGTGGGCAGTGATTTAGCATTGATAATTTGATTTATGAAGCTTTCTTGTGTTTTATTGAGGCTAATTGGCACTAAACATCCATATTTTGATGTCTATTATGCAAAACATCCCTACTTATCAATTTTTGGCGTTGGTCACCCTCAACACAATCTTTCCTTGTGTAAAGGTCACTATCATTAAGTTTTAGAGTTAAATAACGGTTAAAAATCTAGAGAGACAAAATTTAAGAGACATTTTAGTTGTCTAGCATGATCTATTATATCAATCTTGCTATTATTTCCTTTTCAATTTCATTGAAAAATTAAATAGTTTTTTACTAACTTGAGAACTAGAAAAATTTCATTGAAAAATTAAATAGTTTTACTAACTTGAGAACTAGAAATTAGAAATTTTTATTTTTGAACAATCTATGATGTATATCAAATTATCTTAACTATTTAGTTATTTTCATACAGCTCAAAATACTAAATATTTCATGCTTGAAGTCCACTATGGGACGTCTCTTTTTAGAGCCTCTCCAATGGCATGTGAATGGTAAAAATTTTATAGCTATGTCATAAAAAAATCCTATGTGGCAAGACAAAACACGTACAATGTGAAGTGCACTGTTTAGATGTTGATGGTGTGCTAGATATTGTCTATCAATTATTTTTTATTATTTTTGTATTTTTTTCTCCTCATAACTACCATATAAGTCAATAATTAATTGACACGTGTTCGATTACATTCAGAATTTACATTCACCATTGGAGACATTTTACTATTTTGCAATTCTATTTGCCACATGTACTGAGAGGGAAAATGTGTCATTGGAGATGCTCTTAATAAGCCAAAATACCCTTTAATTTTTTCTATTTAAGCGCTCAATACTTCTTAACTGTAAAATTTGACGGCAGGGGCTTTTTGCACAAAGAAAATTGTTTTGAGGACAACCAATGCCAAAAATTGATAGGTAAGAACGTTTTTTTTTTATAATATATGTCAAAGAGAGAGATGTTTAGTATCAATTAGCCGTTTCATTGAGATCGGAAGAGCCCTTTTCTTTTTAGGGTCTGAAGATAATTATTTCCAGAATTTGCTGCTTTTCGGCTGGTCTGAGGAGGCAAAAACGAACGCACAACGCAGCATGTGACAATTCAACACATTTTAACACCTCTAATCTAAACTATGCTATTTCTGTGGAACATATTAAACAAATTCGAGTAATCCGTAGAAAAATACAAAATGCACACATGTTTTCCTCTACTCAAATCATGATTGACTGCTTCAGATTCAACTGAATTTTCAGAAGACTCGACACAACCTCGTCCATGTTGGGTCTGTCTCCTGGATCTCGTCTCGAGCAGCTTAAGCTTAACTTTGTCACCAGAATGGCAAAATCTATCCCACCATTTTCACAGAGGCCAGGCTCCACCAATCGACTCAATTCAATTTCTGCACTTTCTCCTTCCATGGCGGTAGCTATAGCTGTAGAGATCAGTTTTTTGCTACCATCATGTATGACAGCAGTTTTGCGTGTTATCAACTCCATCAGTACCACTCCAAAGGCAAATACATCGACCTTGGGGGTCACTGGACCTGACTCAAGATACTCGGGCGCCATGTATCTTTTGATGCCAACTATCCGAGTTTCCCTTGTGTCTTCTCCCATCCCTGATGTTCTTGCAAGACTGAAATTTGCAATCTTTGCTCTCATATTGCAATCCAGAAGGATGTTACTGGTATTTATGTTGCTGTGCACATATGCTGGTTTAGTGAAGTTGTGAAGATAAAGGAGTCCATTGGCAACATCAACTGCAATCTGGATTGTCTGGTCCCAGTTTCTTGCATCTTTAGATCCTTTCGTGCTTAGCCACTCCCTGAGAGAACCATTTTTCATGTACTCCAAAACGAGGTAGGAGTAGCCGTCGTGCTCACTGACTCCATGGAGTTTTACTATATTGAAGTGATTAGATCGGAAGACAACATCTTCACTTCATTGCTTGCATCTCCACTAATCTTTTTAACTGCTAAAACTTCTCTGGCAAAAACTCCGCGGTACACAGAGCCCTTTATCCTGCACTTGGGTCCAAAGTGTCTGGTAGCCTTCTTGATTTCAGAGAAGTTGAAAACTTTGAGGGCACGATCAAAACTTGCAATTTCAACTACCAAGTCTTTGGGAGAAAACGCCCTGAATTTTTTCCTTTCTATACATGGAAGAAAGTGGACTTTCCTCTTAGAAAATAGAAACAAGAAGAGTAAAATGAGGACAAGAAGTAGAGAAACAACTCCTGCAACGATACCAGCTGATGACAGAACTCTGTTCCGCTTGCTTTTCGGAGCACCAAAAGGAGGTAGAAGAGATGCAGTATGATTGAAATCCCGAGGTGAAGATTGTGAACTAAAGGCTGTGTCATTATGCAGAGGAACTAAGATTGTTGTGAAAGGATAAATTTTTGGATATTCATCAGAAAATCCATTGGCTTCTTTTGTTTTCTCCGTGCTTGCTTTGAACCTTTCACTTATACTATCAACAGTATCACCCCAGCCAACTGAGTAAGTCAGCAAATACTCAAATCCCTCTGAAATTTGTTCCCTGCTCGGACAGGCACATCGGAGTGGAACCTGTAACTCCAAGCCTGGTTCCAAATCAAACTCTCCATGCTTATTTGCAGCCTTTAAGGTATCACAGGTTGATAAACCCTGATACGTATTGTTTGCTATTACAAAGTAGGTTTCTTGTGCAGTTGCGATCTGGTACTTTGTATTGGCTTGATAGTACTGACCCGAACACGAGCAATCAACTGGGATTATAACTTGCTTCTCTGTTTTGAAAACTGTGAAACTTGTAACGTTGTTTATCTTAGCAATATCAGACATGTTTGAAGATGTGAGGGCCGCTATCATAGGCACCGATGTGTAAGGATAACGAGCCGTGAAGATCAGCAACGCCCTGCAAGAGCGATTTAGGCCATTGCACGAGTAAAGAAAAGACTCAGACGGGGCATCTTCATCGCTGTTATTACAGCTGAGAATTGAATTTCCTGAATAATTCTGCTGTGCTTTGATGGATGAAAGGAAGACAATGAAAATTATGAAAGCATTTAGCATCTTATTCATGGTAATTTTCATCTAGTGGACACTTAAATTCTTGAGTGGATGTTATATGAGCATTTATGGGATTCTTATAAATTATAAGTCATTTTTTGATACAGGAATAACCGCGTAGAGGATTTTAATATTGGATACGTATGATATATGACATTGAATAAAGCGATAAGGAACACGACGTTGCGCCAAAAAATAATTCAAGTTAGGACAAGATTCATTTGCTAAATTCCTGGTGTTAAGACAAGAGCTTGAGAGTTTTTCTACATGGTTGGTTATATATATCAGTGGACTGTGTTGTTTGTTTGTTAGATAGAGGAATATTAATGGCCCTACAAGAATGATTCTTAAATTCTTAATACAGTCCCGTGAATCAACTTTTTCTCGCTGATGCTGGTCAAGTTTATGTACTATGTTGTAGCCATGAATATCCGACAGGATTTTCAAGAGATGAAAGTGTTTCTTTTCAAGGGGAATTCTCAAATTAGGGACTAAGGATTAATTTTGATCTACCATCAGTTGTTTAACGATAGTTCAGAGCTGGACTAACAAGTTAAAACGTTTCACGGAAATACTTTTTGTTGAATGTCTCAAAATTTACCAAATTAAGCTAACATGTCGTCAATAAAATTCCGAAACTAGAAAGGTAGCCCTTGTCCCATTATTTATAGGATAGAGCTAGGCACGACGTAATGAGAGCGAAATAGGAATTTGTTTGAATCTTGTTAACATTGCTAATTACTACGTGCAGACTCGTATATGTATGTACGGATATATTAGTTTAACAAGTCCTCCATCTAAACTTCGTTTAAATAACTGTTTTTACTTTAAAAATAAAAAATAATAAGCATAACGTGTTAACCAAAATCGAACCCCGTGACTTGGTCCTTGAATGTGGAGTCCAATTTGAACCAGTCCTCAAATTGTTAATAACCTGCAGGCCCTTAATAAAAGCTTTCTAGCTTAGCAGTTAAACAAAGGAAATATTTTTCTTAATTTAGTTGTAAATCCTTCCATTATTATATTGTTACCATTTCCATGAATAAATTGAGGCAATTCCCGCATAAAGGAATCGAGGACTACCGCTCGTTTGAAATACAAATTTTCAGACAAATTTCTCCGAAAAGTTAAATAAGTTAAGTTCTTATAATCAAAGTAAGGAAAAAAACTGTATCAGTGTTTGTTGAA
>CAVNYN010234049.1:0-10343 GCA_963692815.1 Nyctanthes arbor-tristis
TTTCAAGTTGGAATTTTTGCGGCCACTAAACTTCTATAAAAATCATTATTATTCTTATATTATTTTTTTAGTAATAGTCAAGAACAATTGTATTAATATATAATGTTACTAGAATTTGTAACATTGTAAGGATTTTTCTAAAGAAAATTGTTCGGATTTATACTATGTTTATTGAATATATTTGAGTTTTATGCTATTATTATATGCAAAAAATAGATACATACACGTGGACAATTGTTGTTTATATATCTTCTCATTTATTTAAGTGGTTTTCACATTGGTAAAAAGTGTGAAATGAGTTTTCTTGCTTTTATTTTAAGTAGTAATTGTTATTTATTTTTTATAATTACATTATTTTTATAATACTTAATCCCTATAAATGTATAATAAAGTAGGAATTATCAATCCTTTATTTTTTGAAAATAAGAAAATTATATCATAAAATTATTACAATTATAAAGTAGATATAATTAACATTTATGATTCTACATTTATTTTCAATTTAAGATACATATTTCAAATATTTAATAATTTTAGATTTGTTAAAATAAAAAAAGTTGCAAAAAATGAGAAACGCTTTTTAACGCGGCGTTCTTAAACTCACAATGCTTGAAGAGGTCCATGCTTTTCCACGCTTCACGCTTTTTAAACCACTGAAAAGAAGAAACAACTGCTTGTTTAATGGCCCTCATTCCCATTATAATATTTACTAACCGACGTGGGATGCTTTTGCCCGACCAGCTGCATATTTTTTTGACTTGTTAGTGTACCTATAGAAACTCCAGACATTATTATTATATTATTATTAGCCCATTTTGCAAACGAGCTTTAATTAAAAAAAAATGCAAAGGTTTGCTGAAGGGTACAATCGTTGGTTTGAGAAGATGGCATTCAAAATTCTATTATGTCAATTCAAGGGTATAATCCTTGGTTTGAGAAGATGGCATTCAAAATTCTATGATGTCAATTCTGGAGCTGGTTGGGAGAGTTGCATTGCGATATCAAGAGAGTTCCACAACCTACAGGTCGACGCACCCAGTCAAACCCTAATTCATAGTCTGGCCAAAACTCATAGTTTTGAAATTTGCCATTTTGATCCAAATACAAAAAATTAGACTGGAACTCGTTGGAGGCAATCCCAAAAGGAAGAGACCCCTCCAAAAATAGGCGTATGCCACTAATTTCGGCGAGCACACGGTATTCTTTAGTAAAATGGTGAAAGAATTGTATGGGGAGAGATTAAAGAGACCAAATAATTAACTTTTAGTAGATACGTCTCAAATCATGATCAACTAATTAGATTTGTACTTTTCAGCAACAATAGTATATTATCGGTCTATCTTATAGAACTTGAAATGGGCTTACGAAGTGCTGGAACTTGAAATGGGCTACTTTTGGATGTATTTTTTAAGGGTAAGTTTCACATGTGGTCTCCAACTTTTACATATTGTATCAATTGGGTCTTTATTCTTCTTTTTCAACATCATACGGGTCCTTAACCTTTTAATTTCAAGTCATGCGATTTGGACATAAAGGTAAACAAAAACTATGAAAAAGGGATGTTTAAGTTACCTTATTAGAAAAGGAGGTTTAAATTACCTTATTAACCATTCACAACTTAAAGGAGATTTAAAATTATTTTAGGGGTGATAAGGCGATTTAAACTCTTTTTTATTATAGTTTTTGTTCATTATAGTTTTTGTTCACATGTGTATTCAGATAGATTAATTCTTTAATTTTGCATATAAGATCCTTAATCCTATAAAAATCACTTTTATACCAATAA
Organism: Nyctanthes arbor-tristis; assembly: GCA_963692815.1. Lineage (NCBI taxonomy): Eukaryota > Viridiplantae > Streptophyta > Magnoliopsida > Lamiales > Oleaceae > Nyctanthes > Nyctanthes arbor-tristis. The sequence continues at coordinate 1,787 of CAVNYN010234049.1, forward strand.
CAGTAAAGGGAATGTTAAAAAATAAAAAATAATAATAATTAAAAAAAAAGCGAAACTGATTTCTTCCCCACCTTAATTACCTGCTCAATTATGCATCCCCACCTCGATGGTAAATAGCTAATATCAACAGTCATTTTGGACAGTAAAAGAAGTTGCCCCATCTGCCTGCTGCCCATTGATGTTTGAAATGGTGGGAAACAACAGGGCTTCCTAGAGGGGGAAAACCTACTTCAAGTCATTTTTAGTTAACTTGGGGGTGGGGTGGGCGTAGGGGTGGGGTGGGTAATTACTTAGGCAAGAGGGGTAAAACTATTTTTCTTTTTATTTTTACTATTTTTTAAAATTCCTTTTTGTTTTTATTGAAGAGTAACAATATACTACCTCCATCCTAATTATTTTGTCTCATTTTCTTCTTTAAAACTATTTTTCTTTTTATTTTTACTATTTTTTAAAATTCCTTTTCGTTTTTATTGAAGAGTAACAATATACTACCTCTTACCTAATTATTTTGTCTCATTTTCTTCTTTAAGATGTTCCAAATATATGGTCTTCTATATATAGTAAGAAGTCTAATTTGCATTCCTTTACAAATATATTCTTATTTAATACTTTAATTATAAATATCAATTCATTTAATATGGGTAAATTAAGAACACGGATCACAAAATGTGCTTTTCTAGTGTATTTCTTAATCTTTGTAGAAAAAGCAAATGAGACCAAATAATCGGGACAGAGGTAGTAAATGTTATGACATTATGTGTAAATTTATGAAAAGTTAGGGCCTATGGTGTTGAAAGAAAAAAAAGGAACAAAACTCATATAAAGTACAAAGGTTAGGGATGATATGTGAAATTAAACCTTTCTTTAATTTGGATTTTCTATAGTAACAGATCTGGTTCCAAAACCAGAAGCTGTTACAATGAAAGGACTGTCTTTAATTTGGAGGGTTGTGGACTTAGCACTCTGCTTCTTGTTCAAAAATCAAGATTAAGATTTAGTCATACCAATGCAATGTTACGTATTAGAAACTATATTATTATCATCATCACCACCACCACAATACTTAATTCTCTTCAAATGAATATCGTTCTGTTTGGACGATTTTTAATTTTGCGTTTTACTTAAAGAATGCGAAATTTTGTGATTTGCATATTGCATGCCAGAAGTCATTGATTTACTAAATAAATATATATATATATATATGGGAATAGTATATGTAAATAATGATTAATTATTATATGGATGGAAACATCATTTTTAGAGGGAAGTAGAAATGAGTTTTTTATGCCTTATACCAATTTTGCCCCATAGCTTAACAGTGAATATGAATGAATGTGTCATCAAGGGCGTAACAGGGGAATATCTAAAAGATTCGGGACGAATTAGGGGAAAAATAAGAATAGCGATAAAATTTTGTCAAAGTTTAAAGAATGGGACGTTGAATGAAAATTACCATTATTATATATTCTCTCTATCTAGCAAAGACATGTTCCATTATTCTTTTTTTGCCTATACCAAATCATTTTCTATTTTACCCGACAAATTTTTTAGTTTCTAATCTGCCCTTATTAATTGTGTATGGTAATCAATAACAATGGACAATTAAAGTGAAATATTCAATAAATAAAAGAGTATAGTAGAAAATACTAATATTAAATTGTATTTTTCCTATAATATTAATTAAATTTTCTTAATTTATTTATATAAAAAATAAAACGGAAATATCTTTAGATGACATAGTTGAATGAAAGCCTATTATTATTATTATTATTATTATTATTATTATTATTATTATTATTATTATTGTTATTATTATTACTGAAATGAAATATAGATTTTATTTCTACTAAAAATGATAACATAGACTCGCCCACAAACAATGGGCTTACAGGAAAGCCTATTATTTTAACACGTACTCATATACTATAGTTAGAGGAATAATGAGAATTATTAAGAATCTCCCAGCATCTTCATAATATGCAGACAATTGTCTTTTTATATTACAACCTACACCTAGATTCTTGTGAAAAAGAAGACCCAAACGTAGGTCAAATTTTGATCCAGGTGTCATCTTCACTTGTTTCGTAGACCCAAACGTGGGGCAATGCTCATATGAATAAAACTGGTAGAGAAGAAGACGTCATATACACCGAATGTCTTCATAATAGAGATACTAACTTTTCTTTAAAAATAACGTCCTCCCTTACATGGAGAAGATGTTCCTACATGACGCCTATTTGGCAAGGTTTAATAGGAACCACAGCCACAAACAAATCTGATGCAAACGGGGCATTAATTAAAAAAAATCTGGGTTAATTATTATATTAGAAACTCCAGGCATTACTAGTATTATATTGTCATCGGTTTGACAAGTTGGCATTCAAAATTCTATGATATCAAATTCAGTTGTAACTCCTTTCTGGAGCTGGTTGGGAGACTAGCATTGCAATATCAAGAGAGTCCCACAACCTACAGGTCAATGCACCCAGTCAAGCCCGTCATAATAATTCATAATCTGCCCATAAGTGACAGGTTTGAAACTTGCCATTTTGATCAATATATACAAAAATACAAATACAAAAAATCAGACTAGAACTGATTGGGGAGCAATCCCAAAAGGGAGAGACCCCTCCAAAATTCTCGTATGCCGCTAATTGCGGCGAGCACACGGTATTCTTTAGTAAAAGGCGAAAGAATAGTTCGCTTTGTGCTCACCGCACGGCTGCGTGGCTCGACACAAATCTAGGCGGCTGTATTTCTACTTTCACAGTCTCTCCTTATTCCGATCTCCAACCAATGTGGGATTTGGAGTAATGAAAGCGAAGGAATATTCCACCAGCATATACCAACCCACAATAAGCACACCTGCACACCCGCCTGATTGAAAATGGGGAAATTCCAGCACGATCTTATGATAGTTATGCTTTGAACTTTGATGAAGGCCAGGGGCAAGACGGTCGATTGGAGAAAGATTGGTCAATCCATGATTTTTCGGTCCAGATTGCTGTGAGTAGAGGACCGGTGGAGTTTCCTAAGGATCTGCCGTAGTTCACGTGAAGGAGGAACTAGCTTGGTGATTGAATTTTCTTGGCGTTTGATTCCTTTTTTTCTTGTACAACGGTGATAAATTGTAAATTATTCTTTTGTTAATTTGCTTATAAATTAAATCTAATCTTCCTTTCAATTTTGAACGAATCTCCTCTTCATCTTGTCTTCATAAATTTGAATGAATTTGAATTTTGAATCGGGATCTAGAGGAGCAGGAGGAGAAAGAAAGCCAAAAAGAAATAAAAATACAAAACAAAAACCAGCAATAGGTGTCGGTTATAGATGAACATCTGACGCCCATTTGTCTATTTTGGTTAATTTTAAATTATCTTCAGGCGTCAGCTGTTCATCTACAACCGACACCTATTGTTAATTTTTGGTGTCGACTACTTTGAGAATGAGCGTCCTTCACATAGACGTCGCCGTCATAACCGACGAGTATTTATCATTACAACCGACAACTATTATACTTTTTTGCAGTCGTGCCTATTGTTAAGTTGAAATTCATGTTGGACTTTGACTTATAAATTTATCATGTAATCTGTTCTTGTCAGATTTCGACTTTGATTTACAAATTTATCATGTAACCTCTGGTTGATCTTGTCTTCTAGACTATTTTTATTATAATTTCAAAGTGAAAGAGGCATGTCAGCCATGTCTATTTCAGTAATATACTTTCTAGAGCTGGTTTGTAAACTGCTGTACAACTTAAAGGTGCAAAATTTCCTAATTTTCTATCTATAAATGTTTCAAAGCAAAAGACGGAAAATTGGAAACTAGACCTAGGTTGGGGGCAATCCCAAGCAGGCATAACACCTCTAAAAATAAGCATATGCCATTATTTGCAACGAGCACATTGGTTTTTTTTTTTTTTTAAGTAAAAGGCAAAAGAATAGTTTGCCTTGTGCTCACTACACAGTTGAGTAGCTAGAACGAAGCAGCCGCCGAGGTGTGAAGTGGTACCCTTACGCCTCATTTAGGTTATAAGCGGGGGGAAGATGCGGTCAACAAAAATTGTTGACCACCTATGCACGCTTTTTGAAACACCTAATCACGCCTAGGCGCCTTTTTTTTTAGCACCTTCCAATTATGGCTCTCATAAAGAAAGACTTCCATTTAAACTTAAAATTAAACAGAAAGGATCAAGACAATCATTAATTTGCCTCAAAGTTCACAAATTTTCCTTTATATAATCACTTGCACAAAGGCCCAGCTCTTCCGATCTCCCTAATCATGTTGCCTTCTTACAAAACGTTCAATGTGGGACAAGCAAAAAGTTAGAGCAATAACACTAAATTTCTTTTTCAAGTTTAAATTTTTGCGGCCACTAAACTTCTTTAAAAATCATTATTATTTTTATATTATTTTTTTAGTAATAGTCAAGAAGAATTGTGTTAATAACTTTATTTGTTTCTTTGACCTATGAGTCTACGACCACCATTCTCTCCCAATATTTCCGGGATTGCTACTAGTTTTCGCTCGAGTTTCAAATATTATGATGGTGATAACGACGACGACGACGACGATGATGATAATAATAGAAAGAAACCCACATTATGATCAACTTGCAAGATGGGGTACCTGGTTGTTACAAGTTGAGTGCATGAGATGAGGAGAGCCTGTGCAAAAGGGTGTTAGAAAATCCCACATCAGAAGCTGAAGAAAATAGAGGGGTTGAGGGAGCAATACAAGAGCAGATCAAGTAGGAATGAATTACATACTTACCTGGACGGGGTCGATGGGCGATCAAGAAGGCCCATGGCCTAGGTTGACGACTTCCATTGCACTTGGGAAGGGCGCCAACCTAAGGTCGGCCCAAGTGGTCGAGCCTACGTCATAATTTGTGGTAGTGGAGGCCTGCGTTCGCGCGGCCCCTTCCCTATTCTTAGTTTTTAAAATTTTGTAGACTCTTTTTGTTTGAGATGAATTTAGAAATTCAATTATCTCTTTTATGACTTTTTAGCTGGTGGAATCTTTAATGTCGGATATAGCTTTGTTTTTTAAAGTATACAGACACTACACTTTTTTTTATAAACACACTACGTTTTATTTATATAAATGATACATGAACTTTATTTATTTTTCCATTTACACTCTTATACATTTTTATCACTTTCTGTTTTGCAACTTTTTTATCTAATAATATTTCTTATCTTAAATAATAATTTTCGTCCAATTTCTCTCAGCAAGGGACTCCTAAACAATGAAAAAATAATTAATTTTCAGTTAACAATTTGCCATATTTTACTTATTTGAAGTATTTAGCAGCCTCTTGAATTAAATTTTTGGATAAAACTTCTGTTCAATATAAGATATTCAAGTCAATAAAGTGAAGGAAAAAATATAATTAAAAAAAGTTAAGAGTGTAAGTATGATAGATAAGAAAAATAAGGATACGTAGTAAATTAAAGATGTGGTGTGATTATAAAAAATAGTGGTGTCAATATTGTTACCCTAAACATTACTATCTCTGTCTCAAAAAGATGTCCATATTGTAGATTTTTCAAAAATCAACCACTACAAACAGTACTACCTCCTCTTTAAAAAGGTCGTTTAGTTTTTTTTTTTGGTCCGTTAGTTTTTTTTAAAAAAGGGTAATTATATTACCACTAATTTAATTACCACACTGCATCATAATCCCACCACAAATAAAAGGAAAAATAAATAACTACACCACATTAAGCTGACAATTCTAACCAAATTTCCATCTTCACTTCACGACTCAAATTACAGGCCCTCCTCCACCACCGTTTTCACCTCTAATTGCTTAACTTCTTGTTGGAAATTTAAAAAAAAAAAAGGGGAAACAATTTGACTCCTACGAAAAAGATAATTTCCTACATAAACACGAGATCGTATTTTCGTTCGTCATACAATTAGATTTTTTTCTATTATTTTTTATTCGGTCATATTCCGCCCCGATTTTCAAATCATTTTGTTTGGGTATTATATGTAATATGTAATAAAAAATAATGAGAGAAGTCTCATAACTGAATAACATTAACGAGACTCCTATGAACTTAAAAATTGGGTCGAAGAAGAAATTAGACATAACGACAACAGATCAATTTCCAACAGATTGAGTGCATATATTGCTATCTATGAATTTAGGATTATTCTGATTTCTGAAAATTGTGATGAGGTTTTGAATAACCAAGCTTCGGAACATAATTGAAATTCTTAAATTTGAGAAATTTTTTTGAGGGAAAGAAACACAAATAAAGTTTATTTCATAGTGAGAGAAGATGAAGGAGGGACAATTAAAGGGTTAATTAAGTAATTATGGCTATGTCCATTTAAGTAAATAATAATAAAATTAATTGAAGGGTAATTAAATTACCACTACAAAATTTAATTGACACACCACAATTCAAGCCCACCACTTATTAGAGTTAAAAATGATAACCACACCACAATCTGTTTACATATATGTCCAATGTGAAAAAAAAATATAAGAAAACGAAAAAATTAAAAAGAATGCGGTGCACTTTTCAAACTCAATCCGCCTTCACATCGGAACTATCTTCCACAATTTTCACCTAATCCTAAATTCCTGACGGAAAAATCCTACGGGCTGAGAGTTTGGAATGAAAATATATATTTCTTTCCACCTGGTTTCGACAGTCACGTACCCTCTTCCAAAACAAGAAAAAAAGAACCTTAAAGATCCTGTGGTCTCCTTCGCTTCATTCAATTTTCGACCGGTTGCCATATCATATGACCGATCCAAGACTGAAAATTCTAAAAAGGTTGTAGAGGGTGGGACGGGAAGGGGAAAGAGCAGATTTTTATTTTTATTTTTTCTCTTAAAAGAAGAATTACAATTTTAAAAGGATGGGAATTTAGATTGTATCATGTAACTGAACTTTAGGATTGTGTTCATTATGGGTTTTGTTCTAAAGGAGAAGAAATTAGTGGTCAAGACAAAAAAGAGGGGAAACGAAATAGAATAATGTAACCGGCAATGGTGGCTGCGGTGTGGCTGGCAACACTAAAAGTGAACATACTGACATTTTTTTTCTTTTTTTGCAAATTAAAGAAAGGTAAATTAAATAATAAAAAAAAAAAAAGAAACCCACATTATGATCAACTTGTAAGTGGGGTACCTGGTTGTTACAAGTGGAGTACATGAGATGAGGAGAGCCTGTGCAAAAAGGGTGTTAGAAAATCCGACATCGAAAGCTAAAGCAAGTAGAGGGGTTGAGGGAGTAATACAAGAGCAGATCAAGTAGGAATGGATTACATACTTACCTGGACGGGGTCAATGGGTGATCAAGAAGGCCCATGGCTTAGGTTGGCGACTTCCATTGCACTTGGGAAGGGCGCCCGCCTAAGGTCGGCTCAAGTGGTTGAGCCTACGTCATAATTTGTGGTAGTGGGGGCCTGCGTTCGCGCGGCCCCTGCCCTATGCTTAGTTAAAATTTTTGAGGTTTTTTTTATGTTTTTGATGAATTTAAAAATTCAATTATTTATTTTTAGACTTCTTAGCCGGTGGGATATTTAATGTCGGATATATAGCTTTGTTTTGGTTGTAGATTTTTCAAAAATCAATCACTACAAACAGTTCAGTTTTTTTTTTCGTCCGTCTCAAAATATGATTTAGTAGAATTAAGGATTAAATGATTAAATGACATCCATAAAAACTTACATAAATATCTTCAATTGATGATTACAGGGACAAAAAATTGCTGAAATATTCCTTATCTAATGACATACATATCTTTGAAACTCCTACCTATTACAGCAGAATTAAGGATTAAATGACGTACATAAAAAATTACATACATCTCTTCAATTGATGATTATAGGGACAAGAAAATTGTTGACATATTCCTTATCTAGTGAAATACGTATATGGACAATAACACAAACAAACAAAGACCAAGATACACCAATCACCAGAGAGATTATTTTAAGGACCATGTACGGGAGGTCGAGCTAACCAGTGAACAAGTTGAGTTGATAATAAACTGCTATCAAAATAGCCGAAATTAGCCAATCCCTATCTTTCAAGGGAATATTACAGCAATTTTTTGCCCCTGTAAGTAATTTCTTGCTTCTTCTGGGATTTCCACTCTCACATCAAACACACACATAAGAAAAAAAAATACCTACCCGATTACATCCGCCGGAACATGGAAAAAAAAGTGAAAAACACATAACCTTCTATTTCCAGCATTTACCGATGCAAATGAACTCCAGCGGACGAATGGCCTCTATGTACAGTAATGCCTAAACAGTTGCCGACGTACGGACAAATCACAGAAACACCGCCGCTGTGAAGAGAATTAGGCCAAGCACAAGATTGCAGCTGATAATCCTTGAAGTTGTTATTACAAAATCGGACCTAATCCACCGTTATTTGGAGAACCTTGGGAGCCACACATTTTCGAGAGCGAGATTTGATGAATAAGTTATAACTAAATTGCTATGTTACTTGCTCCAAACTTAATACGGATATGTTCGATGTTCAATTTTTATGAAAATATAGATATAACCCTCCTTAAAA
>CAVNYN010234055.1:0-13501 GCA_963692815.1 Nyctanthes arbor-tristis
TAAAGCGAGTTGATGCACAATCTCAAATCCAATTCCTCTGTTTGCACCAGTCACTACGGCAACAGTTTCAACGGACCACCATCTGGAAGAAGAGAAAAAATTAATATTCATAAATTTCTACTCTTTAGATGATGCAGTACGATATGGAGAACTTCATAGAATCAAGAATTTTTAGGCTGCTACATTTCCATATTGAGTTTCAACCCATTTCTAGGTTGGCTATCCTATACTTCGTACATAAGCAATTTTGTAGCTGTTGAGTTTTCTCTTGCCTATGAGTCCTATTGTTATTTAAGAGAAAATACAGCACAAATCATGGCAAGAGCATAAAATGAAATTTGAAAATCAACACGACAACGATATCGAAAGTTCTGAACATCTAACACATGCTTAAAATTGAAACTCTCAATCTCAAATTCATTGACGATATTTATGCAAACACTTACTTTGCAATAAACAATGCAGAATAATCAATATCGGATTTCTAAAAGTAAATACTTCCATCGAATCAAGTAGAACACGAACATCACAGATCAGAACTGGAAAACATAAAAAAATTAAAAAAGAATCATATATTAATCGTCTCAACTCTCAATATTAATCTACATCTCGAACCAGGAATTACACAATTTAAAGACAGGTTGTTAAACTACTAATTCCATTTCAAACCTAATATTTACAACTATACAATATGTACAAAACCACATTACATTCCTAGAAATGGGTTTCACCCAAATTGCGTATCCCAGGAAGGTAAATCCCCAAAAAAAATCTGAAACATGAAATTTAAGCTTCGGGTTACCTCTGGTGATCGGAATACGGAATGGTACGTAGTAGAGAGATCTCTTGGCGCCTTTTCTCTCTTCTCTCTTTTGCCCTCTCATGTTTATCCATAACTGTAACTGAAACAACAATGACGATACGAATGATGGATTGGTCGAATTTCTTTTCCTTCCTTTTCTTTTTTATTTTTTGCTTTTTACATATGATTTTATGAATTTCTTTTGGTTTTGGTTAGGAGTGAGGACGGGGTGAAAGGCAGCAACAGAAAGAGCGGTTTATTTCCCGCTAAAGTTGGATATGACTCGGCCATTCTTTCAATAATCAGCTGCCACGTCGCTCCACCAACCCTGCTGAGTCCCAACGTTTCGAATTCTACACGATTTTGTCCACATTCTTTTTTTCTCTAACATATTAGATCCAACCTTTCATTAATTGTCATATTATACCTCTATGAATGGATTTTGTCTACTTGGGCCGTTGTCTCCTTGTAAAATGACAATATTTTCCCTTATATTTTAAATGCTTTTCACGGTAGAAGAAGAAATGGTTGTGTCGGGGAAGAATGGGGATTGGAAGAATAATAAAATGATACATTTTATTGTTTTAAGTTCAGGTTTACAAATTGTTTCTATTTTAAAATATAATTTAGTTAAATAAATTACTTTTATCTCTAATATAAAAGAAAATATTTTTTTCTTTGTTTTTCTTTCTCAAAAGTGCATGGCTCGTTAATATGAAAATTTTCTGGCACTCTCTCATATATTTACACCAGTACATATAGACAACTCATATGAAATTAAAATTCCAAATAGCATGCATATATGTATGTGACCTGTGGCCAAAGGTGGCATATATCAACATAATCCGAGGGTTGTGTCTTCTTGTCATCCCGATTTTGAGCATTCCAAAGTTGTACCAAAATCCTCAATCATCAATTAACCTCAACCCATCGTGGCATTTTCTTCTTCGTTGGCTCATTATCCACATAAATGATATTTTCTTTCACAATCAATTGTTTTCAAACTTTTCTTGATCAGTAGAAACATGAATAAACAAAGTAGCTTATCAAACTTTCTTGATGCATATTCGCAAAACTATCTATATCCTAGCATTGAGTGTGTAAAAGGTTCCTCAACATTATTATCAATTTTTTCCTCTTCTATTATCTAATTTATTTTTCTATGAGTTGTACTATTTCAATAAGTGCTTGTTTAATTCTCATTATTCTCTATATTTATAATTTTATTTACTATTAATTTGATATTTAATTTGACAGCTATTCAATTATAATCACATATTTCAAATATTTTTACATTTTTAATATATATTCTACCGCTCTCTTTATTATAATTTCTCTACATTTAAAAAAATAATGAGAATTAAATAAGTTATAAAAATACATATAAAAAAGTGAACAAAACTAACTCACTGTAGGACCGTGTCTTTTAACACAACACACCATGACTATTGTAATTAAATGAGTCACGTGTCTTTTTGTGCTTTACTCTTGTTTTCCCCGCCCGTATCCAATTAGTTTCATTTTCTACTTCTGTTTCACTTTCATTTTGGAGGCACTAAAATTGACACGTGTGAGGCTCTTAGACGTCCCACATAAGCGAGCCTGGCAAACAAATTTAGCAGTATTCAAATTGTACTTTGTACTTGTCTCTTACTGTCTTGCATCTATCTTCTGCGAGGTGATAAACATCTATGGCTAATCATTTCATTTTCATCTTTTTTAATTTGGTTCTGTATCAATCTATTGGATTGAACATCTCTTTTCTCTGCATAAGCCACTGTAAGTTTTCTTAATTTCCTCCAGTTCTTGCCAGTGTGGTGGTAGGGGGAAATTGGATTTTATGATTCTGAATATGCGGTTATGATTATATTTGTTTCCACTTTTTGGGCATTTCGGAAAACTCTATATGAGCTCGAAAATCATACTTTCTGCACGTGCTTAATCTGTGTCATTGGGCACTATGGTTTCTTAAAAATAAATAGATAATTCAAATATAAATAGAAATAATATTGATTGCTTTTTCGGATATTTAGTTTTGGTTGCTAAAGTAGAGAGTGGATCGAATGATTTGGGGCGAGGTTTAGTTGTTGTTCAATGTTGATGGTATTGCACTATTGCTACCAGTGTAGAATTGGAGAAGACAGCTAATTTGAATAGTTTATTTCTTTTGCTTTTCGGATATTATAGAAACGCGTTAAGGATCTAGTGTTGTGTAGGATTTAGGAAAGTGCAGAATTTGAAGTAGAGGTGACTGATTAATTGATTCTGTTGTCTTAATCAGAAAAAATAGAGACTGATATTTGATTGATGTTAATTAATGCTGTCACCAGATGGACTAGCAGTATAGCACGAAGTGAGGGAAAAATGGCTTATGGTTTGGTGTGGCGGTTGCATTTCCTGGCAATTCTTCTGTTAGTAACTATAGTTCAAAGTTCAGAAGCTCAAATATCGAATGAAGATGGGGTAAAAACTGCTGTCTTCTTATCACCTAAACTTGTGATGGAGCCGGGGTCTGTTTCTGAAAAATACTTCTACAATGTCGATTTTCCTCGAGGTCATATTGCCCTCAAGAGTTTCGATGCTGAACTAATTGACGAGGCAGGGCATTTGATCCCCCTCCACGAAACCTATCTCCACCATTGGCTTGTAGTCAGATATTATCAACGTAAAGGTGCTGATATTGCAAACTACCATGGGGATTTGGGGCTCCATGGGTCTGATTTTATTATTGTAAAGAATAGTGGACTATGTGAGCATGGCCTCATACAATATTTTGGCCTGGGATCTGAAACTCGAAGAACGTCCACCTATGTACAAGATCCTTATGGAATTGAAATTGGAAATCCAGAAGATACCCCTTCTGGTTATGAGGAGAGATGGATGCTTAATGTACATGCAATTGATACTCGCGGTGCGGAAGACAGGCGGGGATGTATCGAGTGCAGGTGTCATTTATATAATGTCACAGTGAATAGCCATGGCCAGCCTTTACCACCTGATTATAATGGTGGCTTGGCTTGTTGTCATGATAATACAAGATGTCAGGTAAGACAAGGATTTCAGGGTGCAAAAAGAAGCCTCTACTTAAGGTACACAGTGAAGTATGTCGATTGGAGCACCTCCATTGTGCCAGTTAAGATCTATGTCCTTGATGTCACCGACATATGGACAAGGCCAGATGAATCAACAGGGATACAGTCCAGACATAGATGCCTGGTACTCGGAAATACTTCTTTTTGTCAGTTTATTTATAATTTAGTTACTTGATTCGATAAATTAGTATGTTATGAACTTAAAAACACTGAAACCTCTACTAGTGAATTTATTTTTATTTTATTTTATTATTATTATATATATATATATTTTTTTTTTTTTTGTAGAATTATTACAAGGATGCAGTTTTGTTGCCTTGAGCACTTCCACAGTCAAAGATTCATCTAAAAGCAGATTGTAGACTTGAAACAACATTTTCTTTAATTTTTATTGTCCTTTAGATGATATATGATCTCATTGAGTGCTAGTAAGATAAAAGACATGCAGATCATGGTGATCAATATTTGTTTAAGATGGTCCATAGTATTTTATAATTTAAAACCTAGGAAGAAGTTCGACATGCATTCTCTACTGAAACTTTATGAAATCAAAAAAATTTACTTTTCAGAGGTGAATTGTGTAGTGATGAAAGTTGCACTTTAAAAAGCAACGTAACCTTTTCTTGAAATATCTGATCCCTCCCGATTTATATTCATTTATTTCTGCACCCATTACTCATTTAATCTATTTTGTTACAGATCGAGTATGAAGTTCCATCTTGTGCTGTTGGTGTGACTAAAGGTAATTGTACTCATACCAGAAGCCTTCATGTTAGTTTGCCAACTGGTGGAGATGTCATCTACGGCGTTGCACACCAGCATGCTGGTGGGATTGGAGCAGATCTTTATGGAGAGGTAATTACTTATTATATGTAATTCTGTTTTTGTGTCTGTGTGTGGTCTAACAGTCATGACACTTCCCAATTGTAATTTTAAGTACTTGGTTTTGCATCGTGACTCATTTAACTTTCATCAACGACCATCTTGATAGGGGACTACCCAAACAGTTTTATTTTTAGATGCATTATGTATCCCAACCCTTACAACCATATAGAATTTTGGTTTATGCAGCGTACATAAGTAATCCCTCTGAAAGATCTGCTACATTTACCATATGGTTGGAACTGCTGTTGTTAGGCATGGCTGAGAAGGGAAATGTTACTCCTAATTAACATGTATATTCTCCTAAATGATTGGCAGAATTAGAAATCTGAATCAGTCCTGTCATGAGCTGTTGCTATTTTTTTTTTTTTTAAATAACTATTTTGGTATCTTTTCACTGAATTGTTCATGAGTATCCATTTACTAGTCTCTTTTGAAGTGTGATGCTTAAAGATACGTTAACAAATTTTGCTCATTTAAATTGAGATATTAACAATCAAAAGATTATGTATAAACTAATTAATGATACGGTTCAGTTTGTTTCTTAGAACGTTTGGTAACTGTTATGCATCTACCCTGCTTTTGTAGTTTTCTGAAGGGAAAAAGATGTGGTTGTGATGTTTCCATGATCCCTATGACTTTAACAGGAAAGTTGTACGGCTAAATATCATCTTCAAATGCTTGTAAAAATCCAGAGTATTATCAGTTTCTTGTAATAAAACATCCAATTAAGATACCCGTCTAATATATCTTGTGAATGTTTCAGTTGACATATAGTGGCATACTTCCTTTTCCATCCAAGATTAGTTAATTATGTTTGTTAGACAAAACGATTGGTATTGCATCTTTCTATATCCATGAATAACTGTCTTGTCATGTTCCAATGAAAATGTTGGTGAATTAGATGGGATTTTTCAATGCTTTTTGTGATAAAATGATCCAGAGCGGAAGGGTGATATGCTCGTCAAGTCCATTGTATGGCAAAGGAAATGAGCCTGGTAATGAGAGGTTACATTGTGGGAATGTCTACGTGTTATCCTCGACCTGGATCTGTCAAGATATCTGCTGGGGAGAGATTGACTCTTGTATCCAAGTATAGCAGTTCACAGGGACATACAGGAGTCATGGGGCTCTTCTACATCTTGGTTGCAGGCTCGTCCAAAACAAACACGGTGCTTCTTTCTCCGTCTAGAGTAAGATTCTTTCCCACACTATGCACATTATCTTTCCCATTCGTATGGCTGAGAAAGCAATGCTATGATAATGATAATTGGACAGAATCCTTAAACTAGTTGGAAGACAAAAATTTTATTATACAATCACAGGGGGCAACACCATTTATTATAAAACAAGTGAGGCCAGCAACACTTGTTTATTATCTAAAAGGGACCCCACTTATTTTATAACATATGGTAGTGTGTCACATCAGAATGTGGCAAGATAAGTTGCCTCATGATTAGATAATAAAATTTTTGAGTCTGAATATTTATGATTTTGTCACTGTTAGTACTGTTATATTATTATTCCCCCTCCCCTCCCAAAAAAAAAACATAAAATAAAATGAAATGAAATAAAATAAAAAATCAACACGTCTTCACTCTTTTCCAAGACAGAGGTAGAACAGGAATTCCTTTTCGACTCTTCTCGCCTGCTACCAAATCTCGAACAGATTCATACTTTAATTTTCGAGTTGAGTTAATTATGTGTTTTTTTCCTATCTTCTATACGTGCATCAAGCAATGATGATACCATTGTCTGTTTTGGGAGTTGCGCTGTTTGGAGTTGCAAGTGTTATGGTTGTTATTTTTGCATTCCGAAACAGGATGAGGAAAGAAGACGGCTACGAAGCCATAGTGACGTGAGCCTTTCGATTGTTTTCCTCAGTGATTGTTGCTGCAGTTATAATTCATAGTGATTGTGTAGAAACATATATACGCTTGTGTAGAAACATATATTCACTCGTCCGTGTACAATGAATGAGTCACCTCAGTTTTGGGACCCGTTTGTTTTATAACGAATAGTGAAATGTCATATGGGTACGAGGTTACAATAAACTTTTCTCATAATTGAGTTGTGCTATTTGTACATAAGAATAATTTTAGTTAGACAAATAAGTAGACATAAAGTATGACAAGATGAAAATGTGAGTCATCTTATTACCATTGATGAAGATGTGATGTGTTAAAACACAAAATCGCGTTATGTGTCAGTTTTATTTAAATTTTTATATCTTTTTTTGTTAAATAGCACATTTGTACATAAATGTCTACACAAATTTTTACACTCTAAACACTTGATAGAATCTCATTTTTTTACGCATCACATCATCATTGTCTTATCAATGGACATCACATAGTCACATACACTTATGTAAAATTTTAAATACAAGGTAAGGATCTAAAAAATGGTGTGTTTATAAATATATTTAAAATTCAAATTTTATATATGTGTTGAGATTTAATTGGGTCATATGGAGGTAATAATTGAAATAATGTGAAAGTTCACATCACATCAAATATATAGTTAAATGTGAAGTTACTATATGTCTAAAATTTAAAATTTAAATTAATTGATAAATCGAGGTGAATTTAAATCCTTACCAAGCATTGTGTTGATTTACAAGTAGAATTATGGCTCGTAACTACATAATCATAAAATATTTGATCTAACACAAAGACTGTTTACAAGTTGGGCTTAGGCCCAACATGTTTCTGTCAAATAAGCCCAAATAGTTTCACATTTAGTGCTTAACAATGTGAAAAGGGAACCTATAGTCCAGTTAGTCTGGGTGCATGTTTCTAGATCACGTAAAATTGAAATTTCACGCTGATATGTGCCACATGCAGTCGGGATTTTAGTGCCATAATATATCTAGGTTTTAATGTTTAGGAACTTATCTCCAAAATAATTTTTTAAAAAAAGAATTATTTGTGTTTCATGGAAATCTAGATTAGAGTAATGCTATTTACCTATACTGAAGAACAGTCTAGTTGGTATTATTACATTGAGAAATGGGTGGAGAGGAATAAATACATGAGAGCATTTAATTATTCAACAGCTAAAAAGAAAATAATAACTAGATTATCTTCAATCTAGATAAATAATATTATTCTATTAAATGCTATTGTAGTTTGGCAGTCCGTATAGAATTTTATCAGTTTTTTTAGTACGCAGATTTCATATGAGGGGAAGAAAAGACTTTACTGAAGAAAAGACAAAGTAGTAAAAGAAGTGTGAATTGTGCTTCGTCCTTGACCATTCCCTTTCTTCCATTCAAAAATAGCAATAACTATATTAATTTATCGAGATTTGACTGTATTAATGCTTTATATGCCTGTTTTAATTTCCCCTTCAAAATCATTTAAATTTTCACCATTTTTCTTTTTTTTTTTTTGGTTTATTTAAAATGTTGTGTGAGAGTGACATTATCATTTTATAAGGTTTTAGTAATAGCCAAACTTGAAGAAATGACATATATGGGTAGTGTCACGCACAGTGTACGCGCTATTTCAATCGACTCATCAAATATTTTCACTTAGACCATTGAGGTTTGGGGTTCCGGGTAGTTGAAAATTCAAAACCAATAAACAAGTTTCAGGTTCAATTAAGTTCGATTAATGTCAAAAGCGACAGATTTGATTCCATTCGGTTGGATTATTTTGCAAAAATAAACGAACACCAAGAATATAAATATTGTATATATTTCAAATTTTGTCCCAGCCTCACCTTCGTCCGCACCTTTCTTCCCCAACTACGTAACTACTTCATCCATTATTATTGTCAAGCCATTCGTGGCATTTTCTTCTTCATTGGCTCATTATTATTATCCACATAAAACGGGAAATGAATCTCCATACTTTTCTTTCACAATCGATGGTTTTCAAACTTTTGTTTGATGAGTTGTGCTATTTGAACAAAAAGTGGTACAAAAGTTTAAGCAAATCTAACACATATTATAATCTTATTTTTCAACACATCATATCACATTTATATTAATGGTATCCATATGGGCCATCTGGCCTTTGTGTCACATTTTTTGTCTCTTTATTTATCCAAACAGAATTATTTTTCTTTGATACTTATACCAGATGCCAAATCAGTCCCAATTCCCAAACTCGTGCCATCAAGTTAACACGATAACATACCAACGTTTTACAAGTGTTAAAATAGAAGCCATAATAAACTAAGTAACTTGTCAAACATTTTTGTTTCAGATGGCAAATCAGTCGCCCTCTCTTACCACCTAGTATATCATAGGATAAATCTAATTTAACAAAATAAGGTACAAAAAGTAGATAAAATAGATATGAGTGATGTGTGATTGGTGTTGATGTAAAAGTGATATGATATGTTGAAAAATAAAATTATACTATATATCAATTTTATTAAAATTTTTATATAAACTTTTGTTCAAGTAGCATTGTCCTATATTATATTAACTTGCACACGTTCACTGGCAGAGTGCGCCAGGGGCATAGTGAGCCAGCCCCAAATTGACAAAATAGCTCTTTCTTTTCCTTTTTTTAACCTTGTAGAAAAAAAAAATATATATATATATATATATCACTATCCGCGTCTATAATTGAATCATAAAGAAACATTGTAACATATGAGAAGCAGTTCAGTTACAGAGAGCTAACCTCTTCCTTATAGAGTAGAAAAGTGTCACATGACCCCTTATTATTAGAAGGTTAAGAGACCCGCCCCTAATCCCCTAATAACAAGGGATTATGTGGCACTTTTCTACTCTATATTGAAAAGGTTAGCTCTCTTTAGAATTTTCATATGAAAAGGCCAAGTAAGAAACAATGCAAAAAGGCAAAGGAAGAAGGAACCAACTCCACGTTACTCGACTTGATAGGGAAATAACTTTATTGGACACACAAGGTTCCACATGGTTCAAAAATGGATAAATGAATGATTAATGAATAAATAAATAAACTGTGTGTGGAGCTATCCAAAGCTGTGTTGTGTTATTTCAACAAAAAAAGGTCTACAAAAAGTTTCACAAGAGATGTATATGAAAAACAAATAAATTACATTATTTTTAAATTAATGGTAGTCGAGTTGGGTTATTAAAGCAAAAAGATATGCAAAACGTTTAATAAAACTGATATATGGCATAATTTTTTTTTTTAACACATCACACGAGTTTGTCCTCCTTTCTTTATTCATCTCTTCTTCTTCACAGTAATCTTCCTTACCTCTTCTCTTCTATTCTTACCGTTGGAGTCCATGGCTTGTAGTATACTAGCTAAATATAGTGATTACGCTGATGTAGAACAAATCTACAACTCACACAAATCTACAACTTATGAATTGCAAATCAAAAAGAGACTCAATTCTTTATTCGAAATCAACCGAAAATTATACAACTAAGAAGCGATATAAATAGAGAAAAAACGAACAAATCAAAATACACTCAAGTCTTTATTCGAAATCAACTGAGAATCTTACAACTGAGAAGCGATATACATAGAGAAAAAGTGGGCACTTGCCGCGCCGGGCTTACAAAACTAGTAAAATAAATTAATTGTTCTTAACAATTAGATTTGTGTAACTACCAAACAACTATATTTTCTGAAAATAAGAAAAATACTAATGATACATTTGAGTGTAAGCGTGGAATTTCTCATTGGACACACTGGGGATGGGGTCTCCCAATGTGTCCAATAAAATCCTATCACATACTATATTGGATACCATGTATAATGTATAATGGACTCCATAGAAAATTTAGAATTTATTTGGAAAGAAAATATTTTCTTGTCAATTGAATTAAACGTGTTTGGTTACTAAAGATTTTCCACAGAAAAATAGAGTTTTCCACCCAAATTCTTACTTTTGTGCTGTTTTATTAATATTTTTTTAGGAAAAATATTTTTCATCTTTTGGTTAGGTGACTACATTTTTTTTAAAAACAAGAAAAATATTTTTTGATAGGATGTAGCTTTTTTTTTCTAGATAACTCACACTATTTTCCGCTTTACAATTTATTTTTTACATAATTCAATTATCGGTAATTCAATTGATGAGAAAATGTGGCTTTTTCTATGGAAAATATGTTCCCACTTTTGGTCATGTGATCATATTTTTTAGGGAAATAATGAAAATACTTTTCTTAAGGGACATAGGTAATTCATTTTCCAGGGAATTAGAATTCCATATTTTTAAAATATTTGATTATTTTTAACTTATAAAATATAAAAAATAGAAAGCAAGCACGTGCATTGAGAATTTGTCATTTTCTTTTTTTTTTTTCTTTTTTTGATATTTTATGTAACATATCATTTCTTACTAATGTTAACGAATATAAGATCTTATAATTATTTCAAATTTTCTAATTGTGGATCGTTATTGAAGTTGTTAACTTTATTTTATCTTCATATTCATGCACAAATTACCCACTGAATTTCTTACAATTTCTTTTTTAGTATAAGGTTCTACTTATTAAGTGTATTACTTGAATAGTTGTTGGCCTCAAAATTATTCATTGAATTATCGGTGACATTTGTCCAAGAAAAAATCATGTAGGATAAAAGCTTGACATTTGTTATCTTTTTTTGGTAGTCGTAGTTTGATTTCGTCTCAGATATAAATGTATATTCAACTCAAAATTGGAGTTTGCGTAGCTTTGACAAATAAAAAATATATGAAACAAAGTACAATTTATATATATAACTTGATAATTTATATAAAAAATAATGACTATCAAATAATAAAATTTAATAAGAAAGAATATTTTCATGGCAAACGATAACTATCAAACACAAAAGATGGAAAAAAAAAAACTATTTCTAAGTGAAAAATTAAGTCACTCAAACATGTATAATTGACATTTTCCATGAAAATGAATTCTAAGTAATTAAGGGAATACAATTACCTAAAATTTATTTTCTTTCTATATATTTTCCATGTTTCTAATCAAACAGTAGATAATTGAATTTCAAAGAAAATAAATCGTAAAGTGTTTGATTAAAAGTGAAATTCCAGAGAAAAATTATGAATTACTTAGAAAACAAAAAACTTATCCCCTCATAGGAAAATATTTTCTATATTTTCAAGTAAAATGTGGTCAAATGGCCAAAAGTTAGAAAACGTTTTCTCTAAAAAAAAATATCAATTAAATACTACAAAAATAGATATTTAAGTGGAAAAACTCATTTTCTATTAAAAGTTATTGTTTATCAAACACCATCTAAATTTAATTAATTCGCTCTTTCCCTCTAATTCGTCTGATTGCGTGTAGCAAATCAGCTCATTTTCCCTGATATTATCATCATTTTGACAAATAACTTAATACATCGAGAGTCTTCTATACATTATCTATTTTACTTTTATTTTTGAGGGGCTAAAATTTACACTTGTAAGGCTCTTAGGCATCCCACCTAGCCAGCGTGGCCAATAAAGATATGGCATTATTCAAACTAAGCTTCTTGTACTCTTTCCATGCATTTTCTTCTGTGTGTATTACGAGAGTTGAAAACCATACACGGGTAATAGTTTCATTTTGATCTTTTTCTGATAATTTTTTCTCAATTTGGTTCTGTATCAATTTATTAGATTGAACACGTCTTTTATAATTTTCTTAATTTCCTCCAATTATTGGCCAGTGTGGTTGGGGAAATTGGAATTCATGAATATATATGAATATGGTGTGATGATTATGTGTGGATTTCACTTTCTGGGCATCTTAGAATACTCTGTATGAGCGCGAAAAGCATACCGCTTGTCTAGTAGGTGCTAATCTGTGTCACTGGGAAATATGGTTAATAAAAAATAAACAGATAATTAAAAGCATAAAATGAAATAATGTTGGTTTCTTTTTTGAATACTTGGTTTTGCTTGCTAAAGTAGTAAGTGGTGGAAATAGGTTAGTACAGTCCATCGAATTATTTGGGACGAGGTTTAGTTTGCTGATGTTGATGCTATTGATAACAGTGTAGAAATGGACAGGTAATTTGAATAGTTTTTTCTGCTGTTTTTTGGATTTCTAACGAGCACGTTAAGGTTAAGGATCATGTCTTGTGTAGAATTTAGGGAAGTGCAGAACTTGAAGCAGAGGTGATTGATTAAATGACTAGGTGTGTCTTAGTTAACTAGAAAAAATAGAGACTGATATTTGATTGATTTTAATTAATGCTATCACCAGATGAACTAGCAGCATTACAGCACCAACTGAGGGAAGCATGGTTTATGGTTCAGAGTCGCGGTCGTATAATCTGGCAATTCTTCTGTTAGTAACAATAGTTCAAAGTTCAGAAGCTCAACTAAAGAATGAATATGGGGTGAAAACTTCTGTCTTTTTATCACCTAAACTTGTGATGGAACCAGGGTCTGTTTCTGAGAAATACTTCTACGACATCGATTTTCCTAGAGGTCATATTGCTCTCAAGAGTTTCGATGCTGAAGTAATTGATGAGGCAGGAAATTCAGTCCCCCTCCATGAAACCTATCTCCACCATTGGATTATAGTAAGATATTATCAACGTAAAGGTGCTGATATCGCAAACTACCATGGGGATTTGGGGCTCCATGGAACTGATATCATTGTTGTAAAGAATAGTGGACTGTGTGAGCAAGGCCTTGTACACTATTTCGGCCTGGGATCTGAAACTCGAAGAACACCCACATATGTGCCAGATCCTTACGGAATTGAAGTTGGAAATCCGGAAGATATCCCTTCTGGTTATGAGGAGAGATGGATGCTTAACTTGCATGCAAT